>CAIGRK010303507.1:0-16243 GCA_903798315.1 Fraxinus greggii | reverse complement strand
TTTTTGCTTTTGCTTTTTATAGAAGAGCTCCCTGAGGTAACTACCTTGTCTAGCTTCCTCTAAAAGATCTTATAGCAAGATAAAGCATTTTCAGAAAATTATTCAAATAGGTTCAAAAGCAGCAGCAAGCAACTTTTGACTTTTCAAAAATCCTGCCAAACTAGCCCTCAGTGTTGTTCTAGAAACTGATAGTGTTTTTTTCCAATTTCATGGCTATTTTATCTGCAATTACACACTGAGCTTGACTTGAATAGAAAATTGTCGTGACTACATTTTGGCAGTGCATAACAACTCGGCTTACCATACTCCAGAACATACTGGAGCTTTGAAGCCAGAAAGCATGGACAACGCTATTAGTATCATACCTAATGCTTACACTAATGATGTATCCTCGCGACAGCCATCCATCCAAATTCCTGTCGATATTGTATCAGATGACATGCTATTGGCTCAGAGTTCGAATTCAGGAACAATACAGGGAATAGATGATGGAATAATTAAAACTGAAGATAGCTATTCTGGTGATTCGCCTTTCATTTTTGGTGGAGACAGTAATCTTCTGGAAACTCATAATGGAATGGGAGATGCATCTATCTCGTCTTTCAGTTCTGTGGTGTCCAATTCACAACCTTTGAATGAGAATATCTTGGAAGCCGATACAAATATGTTTGGATTCTTGGGACAGATTCCTCGAAACTTCAGTTTGTCTGACTTGACTGCTGACTTTTCGAACAGTACTGGTTAGTTCTCTCTCTCTCTCTGACACACACACACAAAATAAAAAAAAAAATTATCAATGTATCATTGATCTAGGGAACTTCTTGGGCGCAAAATGTGGGGTAAAAAACACTTTTTAGTCACTCAACTTATGGCGAAGGAACTTTATTTTTGTTTCAAATTGGCCGCTAAAATTCTTTTCATTTCAATACAAGTCACTCTGTGAAAATATGTTAGTTCCTCTAACGAAATGTCCGACTTGGAAGACGTGTGTCAGATTGTCGTCTTTGACATTGGACTCCACAAGAAAAATTAATGTTTTTTAACAGCGACTAAACTGAAACAAAGAGAAAATTTTAGTGACAACTTTGAATAAAATTAGTGCCTAACATGAAACTTCACCATAAATTGAGTGACTAATAATGTTTTTAACCGCAAAATATAATTAGTGATGTTAGTTTGAGTGAACTCTTCTGGTTAATATCTTGCCAATTTTTCGTGTTCATCAATTATATGATTTACCATGATCAGATATATTAGAGAGCTATTCTAGATCTCCCTTCCTAGGTACGGATACAAACTTCTTGGATCCCCATATTAAGGAAGAGCAGCAAGGTATGAGTTTCGACCTTTGACATTGTTTTTGACATATTAAGAATGTAGCTCATGTATATGATCTATATGTGAGCAGACATTAATAAACTGGACACTATATCAGAGGGGTTGAGTTACGAAGATTTTGGCAGTGATTGATTGAATAGTTTAAATGGTAAACCTCTGTCCAATATCACATTAACTTTTAGAAATCATATCTTCCTTTTTCATGCTATTATGAGTCTGTACTGTTCGATTAATAATATATGGTCTAAATTGGTACATTGCGATTAGTACTTGCACTTGCACCTTCTCTTCTTCTCATCATCATTGCCAAACACGATTTGCTTTCTACTCGACTTTCAAATGGTATATAAACAATCTAATTCTCTTTTATCCTTTTCATTGTGCGTTGCAGGTCCATATAGAAATTTCTGAAGATATGTTTGTAAAATTAGAGAAGCTTCAGGGTTCTAAATTCTTTGAAGATATTGATCGGTCGTGCTGAGGTAATGTTATAGTCATGATACATGATAAAAGTGTTTTATGAACAATCGTTTATGAACAATCGAGCTGTAATATATACATGCAAAAGCTCTTTCTGGCCAAATGAGACTTGTTTTAGTCATATGACAGTGGCAGCGAAGTTGTTTATAGGTGTATAGATCACATTTTGATTGCAATCTATACAATTTGCAAGAACGGGATACAAGGGGAAGACCTCTGTATTTTCCTTTTTCCCCTTTTTGATTGGTATTAACTACCACATTATAGACTCGAGTTGCTCGTTATTTGATATTTAACATTTCCGTTCGTTTTACTTCTCTGGAATGTGAATCGTTTGAAGAAATTTCTGCTGCGTTGTCTTGTAACTTGTTCGCTGTTTTCTTTACTTGACTTTATTCTCTCATTTTTATACCTGCTTTTTGTTCACGGACAGATTACATGTACATCAACTTTTTTACCTAATCTTTACCTACACTCACAATAGTGTGTGAAGACCACACATTTGGGAATTTTTTATTCATGCGGCTCCGCACGCATGTAAGAAGGTGTAACATTTTCAGCACAAAAAATTCTGTACAAATGGAATTGTCCTTTATTCACAAGTACTACTTGCTCATTCGCCACTCATTTTTACCCGTTTTAAACTGATTATAATCACTCCAAAACGTGCAGTTACATATTTGATACAATCATAAAATAGCACTTTTATTAAATACACCGAAACCCAGAAAAAACTTTCATCTCATCAGTCACAGAAAACTAGACAGATTAAATTTGCTGAAGATGAAAGTTCAGCATTATGAATCTAAAGGACGCTATGCAGGTCCAGTTCGGAGTGCATTGTCTAAATCGGCTATCAAATCATTGACATCTTCGATTCCCACAGATATACGGACGAGATCCTCGGTTAAACCTCTGGCCTCGCGCAATGCAGCTGGTATGGCTGCATGAGACATGAAGCAAGGCAAGCTTATGAGGGACTTCACACTTCCTGCCAATTCAAGTCAATATATCAGTGAGTCGAACAAAGGTAGCGACAATAATTTCGGACATCATCGAAACGTTGTTGTCGTGATATGATTGAACAGAAAAGAACCGAAAAAAATGGACATTCGACTTGAAAAATTTGGGCAGAAAGTACGATTTTGAATAGGAAATTACCAAAACTGACGGTTATGGTAAGGTACTTGGTGACCTCGGCTACATGCTTAGACAGTTCCAACGACCCGGTAAGAAAACTGAGCACAGATCCTGCACCCTTAGCCTCCAAGAAGTATAAGATCAGAGCAGATAGATACAAAAATAGTTTTTAGATGTTCTACGTTTGATATTAAAGTACCATTTAATGACAATACCTGAGAATAGTGTAAAGATTGTCCCCGATGGCCAGGAAGGCCAGCGTAATTAACCTATTTCACACGTGGGTGGGAGGCGAGAAATTCAGCAATGTTTTGCGCATTCTCCTGCGTGAGCATTCAGTAAAAACTGTTGTTACATCATATATAAGCTTTTGAGAAGATTAGCTAGACAGCTAAGAAGGGCCAGAAATATTTTCAAGGCAGGGTGTGGCAGTGCCCTAAAATTCTGAAATAGCATACAAGTTCCTCTTAAAAAATATTTATTATTCTTAAGATTGCATAACCATATATCCCTCTCCACACCCCCACCCCATGAGCGAAAAGACTCAAGTTATGTTGTCCACTAAACACAAATCCTGGATACGCCATTGACCAACAAAAGATGAATGTATTGGACATCAATGCCAAAACAATCTTTCTTACAAACAAGAAAAAGTTTAAATGGAACCTGTTGCTTCTCAACACGCAATGCCATAGTTTTAATGCCTCTTAAACAGATCCAACAGTCGAATGAAGCTAATCCTGTGCCTTCAGCATTTTGTATGAAATACAAGTGCTTCGCCAAACTAATGAGTACAAAATTAAAAGTTAAACCCTCAAATTAGCGACTGATGTGCTCTAAGGAAATGCCAGATATTATGGATACATCTAAATACATGAATGTTGATATGTAATATGGCTGGAGCTTAGGATGTGAGAATGCGCCTAAATGGAATAGGCATTCTTGTGCTTTCATTCATAACCCGATGTTGCTATAATACCATGCCTAACCCCATTCTCATTCTTCATAAAACCATTATTTTAATTCTCTCACCTCCCATTGGAATGGCCAAAATTCCCCAGTACCAGAACAGTCTCTAACTAGACTATTGCCAAACAAAACCAGTCGGATCAGTTTGATAGGGACGCCATCAAAGGTAACTAGCATGATAGATACACTTCTCGTTTCAAAAATTATACATATGCTTATGATTTTTAAATCTTCTCACAGAAACAAATTAAATATAAAGACATATATATTTAGCATATCCAATGCATAAAATACTTTACAGTCAAACCTTTCTCCTTTAATAGCAAGAACGCCTGCCATGACATCACTATGACCAGATATGAATTTAGTCGCCGAGTGCATCACAATATCTGAAAGACTGATAAAACAATAATGAAAGTAGATTCACAGTTTGTAACCTTAATATTTGCAGGAACCAAAAATGATTAATACCTGCTCCCAGTTCCAAGGATTGACACAACACGGGAGACATGATGCTGTTGTTGACCAATACAAGAGCACCGTGAGCATGAGCCATCTCAGCTATTTTCTGGATTAGAATTAGATAAGAAGAGTAGGTAAATGTAAGCATGTTTGGAAGGTAATTATAATCTAATGGCTTCTGATAAAAAATACTTTTAAACAAAACATTTTGTAGGACCCACTTATTACCATAGGAACCACATCTTATGATCACTTAAATTTTAATTTATTCACTTCCCAAACAAGCACTATGATATTAGAAAGTAATAATATTCTGGAGAAGTCAAAACCTGAGTCACATATTTTAATTTATGGAAACCTATAATAATTTGATCACCACTAATTCCACCAGTATAAATGGATATAAAGCAACAGATGGTAAAACTGAAAATCTAAAATTAAGAATTGCCTACGCAAATATCAGAAATTTGTTGGCGTGGGTTGGTTGGACTCTCCAACCACACAAGCTTTGTCCAGGGACCAATGGCAGATGCAACCTCAAGGAGGTTAGTTGTATCCACACGCCTGCACCAACCATAGTTATCTAAGATTTCCAACCTAGTGACGCTAAAAGAAGTCATTTCAAAGCAAAAGCAATACTGACTTGACCACGACTCCAGTCTTTGGAAATACTTGTGATAACAACCGATCAGAACCACCATACATGTCATCTCCAGCAACAATTTCCTCACCTTTCATCAAGAAATAAGAATCTTCACTATATAAACCCATGCAAGTCTCCAAAAAATAAACACAATTTTCATCAAGGTAGCTTCAGTCTAAATGCTTAAAGATATTTGTTTGTAATGAAAATTTGTGGAGATTTGAAAAGGACGCTAATTAAAATTTCAGTGAACAAGAAATTCATAATCTCGTCTGAGAAAATTCTAGCTCAGGAGTCAGGAATGGACATGCCTGCACAGTTAGAGACAGGATGAAACCTGATAACCAGATGTGCAGCTCGAACTCTTAAATAGGGAAATTAAAAAGGACCTGTCCCAACAAGACGAGTCACAGCTGCCAAGGCAGCCATTCCACTAGTAAAGCATAAAGCTCGATCTGCCTTGTCAAGCTTTGCAAGCAGTCTGATAAAATACATAATATACATTTAAGAGGGGCAAGTGTACAGCAATTATAACCATCTGAATAAATGCACAACCACATTATACATGGAAAATAGCAGAGACCTTTCTAAGGTGTCCCGAGTTGGATTTCCACTTCTTGTATAGTCATAAGGTCCATATTCTACTGCCGAAGGCTGCATAACAGTTGCTAATCATGAGAATCAAAAGTCAAATTTACTACCACCATGCACGTTTTCCAGGATAAATAGAAAGATAGAAAGAACTAAGGCATATATAAGCAAAGGGTAATCGTGTGAATCAAATGTCAAATTTAGTACCACCATGAATGCTTTCCAGGATAAATAGAAAGATAGATAGATACTAGGCATCTGTCATCAAAAGCATGCGAAGATAGTATAACTAGAAGTGCTTATATACTAACAGTGAAGAATAGTACCAGATGGCTTACAATAACAAATAACTATAAACTTATGAAAGATCCGAGGAAACCTTCTCAAAGTTAAAGACATCCACAGAATATTACTTCAGAATTCAAATACAGATTTTTGACTCCTAAAGTTCAAAGTTCTACAAAGTTCTATAGAGACCTATCCGCTGAGCGGCAACAGAAATCTTAGAATCACGAGTAGTGCCTCTGCAAGTTATCGACTAGCCAAGGTCAAAACGGGGATCGAAATCTGGAAAAATAATTTGAAATTAAATTATATCAAACCCCTTATCAACAAGGTCAAGATCAGAGTAATAAACTTTCATTGCTATGTTAGCATTAAATTTTTCTTGTTCTGCTTGAAACTTATTCCTGATTACTCTGCTTTATATATACATATATATAAATTTTGTATTCTCTTCACAATTTCACTCACTTGTCATTTCAATGAAAATTCTAACCAATGGGTTACGTTAAAGATTCAGCAGATAAACAATTAGAAGTCTATATATCCTTTGGTGATGAAAGATAACTGAGGAAGTACTAATAATATCATGTTCCCGAGTGAAATACTATAAAAGCACTCCTTACACAACTTTTTCAAATGGGGCCCATAAGTTCATTACATATTAAAAACAAAAATGCATTTTTTTTTTTCCAAAAATGAGTGGAATAAAAAATTACTTGCTTGAAAGTTGCTGTTTGATAAAGTGGTGTACTTAAGGCACCATAAGGATCAAACTCATTACCGAAGTTCATCAACATTGTTGAAACACTTGGCTCCCCTTGGAAACTCATCTCCATAACTTCCGTTTCTGCCATCAATTAACATATTAAGAACCTGCTGCTATAATGAACTTAATAAATGAATACATACAGATACATATATCTCGAGTTCAGTAGACTAACCATTTGAGCATTCGGCAATACCATCAGCCAAAGCGGATGCACCCACATCCATCTCTGTGTCTTTCAAGCAATTCAATGAGAAGTTCTTACCACTCAGCAAGTGATTTTTGCTACCCAGCACGGTTGTTTTGCACCCATAAACCAAAGGGCAATTTCCAGTCATAAAACCCTAAAAACAAAACAACATTAATTAGGAAGTAGGAACAAATTGGTTCAAAAGTTTATATTCAAGTTTTATCTCGTTTATACTTGAAGTGGAAAAGCAATCTCTAAATTACATGCCAAAAAACAGAAATATTTTCTATTAAAGATTTATACTTTAATTTGTGCTCTTACACATAATAGAATATTCATTTAAAAAGCTGCCTATGTACCAACATTGTTTCATACAACAAATTCAGAGACTCTAGGAATCACCTATCAATACTAGAATTTTAATTAAATAAAAAAATCGATTAAATATGAAATTCCATAAATTTCTCACATTTCTTGGCTCTCTAGCTCTGCAAATGAAATAAGAAAAACATAAATTCGGAAATAATTTATTTTCTTTTCTTTTCCAACATTTTCCTCAAATTCAGAACACCTTTTCATGGCCAATGACGGAAAATTCTGGTATGGGAACAAAAATGAAAATGAAAATGAAAATGAAAATGAAAATTTAAAGTGGGTTTAATGTCAAATCAAACAAAACAAGCATACAATTCTCAAAAAAATATATATAACATGAAGCCCATTTAAACACAAAGCTTTAAGCTTTCCTATATTTACAACGATTTCAATTCAATTCAAACAAAACCATTCGATTTTCACCCCAAAATAAACGTCACAAGAACCCTTTTGTAGATGCAAATGATACAAATCTATGTGTGTATAAACACACAGAACCCACAAATGTACACATGCACGCGAAGAATTGAGGCGGTACTTACATTCCCTTCAGTCGGGTAAGGACACTAAAGAGTGATTTGTAAGCAAGAGATGAAGCCGCCATATAAATTTTTTACTGTACCAGAGAAAATCAAACATAAGAATGTCGCGTTTATTAAAAGGATTTATTTATTCATTTATTTATGAATAATGCTCTCAGTTTACGCGTCTGAGAGAGACAGACCAGACCACCCCTGCTTGATTCCATTCAATTATTGGCCACGTTAAAAAAAAAATCATTTTTCTCTCTTGCACTCTCCATCTCTCTCTTGTCAACTACATGTTTTCAATAAAATATTATTATGTGTAAATCTAAAAAAAAAAATATCTTTTTTAGCCACACATTTTTCAAAAATTACTACTTCCCTCGTCAAAATGTGAAATAATGGAGCCCAAACAGAGACTTAATTTAATCACATATTCTCCAAAAGATGCTATTCAAAACAAAGTTTTTTTTTTTCTTTTTTAAAAATAAAGGCACCAAACATTTAATAGAATAGTGCACCGTTCGAACACAAAAGATGGTTATGCACCTGGTCAAGCGTTGAAATAGAATGTGTCAATAGTGGCGGAGTTAGGCATTTTTATTTAAAGATAAAAATTAAGTTACAATTATTTACATAAGCTCAAAAGTCATGGATTGAGACTTGAGAGAGTGAAGAGAGGTGACTCAAATTTATGACCAATGTTGATGACGAGCTCAGCAATGACAAACCGTAAGTTTTGATGAAATTGACAAACCCTAAACATTGAGAATCATCCATGGCAAAGAATGGGGTTTGCTGCTGGCACCTAATCGTGCACAACGCTCATATGAGAGAACATGAATAAAAATTTGATTTATGAGGAAAGAAAGAACGGAAAAAAATAGAAACTATGAAATTATGTGAGGCCAGTGGCCCACACATGATCCCATGTTGCTCATCCACCGTGTGTCTTGTCCTATATTAAAAATTATAAAAACAAAAATGTAGCATACAAATATAAAATTTTAGAATTTAAATCAACTTTTGTATCCTAATTTTATAAAAAAAAATTACTTATCGACGTGTTTCTATCATATCCATATCAATGCTTCTTAGAATCTAAAACAACATCGCATTCTTGATGTGTTATGTATTTTAATTGTCAATATCTTTATTGTTAAAAACATAGATGTTATATATTAAGAAATTTGAAAAACACACATCTGACAATACAAGATTTACTAATTAAATTTTTGAGTTGTATCGCGAAAAAAAAATAAAAAAATCAGCTAGCAATATTCATTTTTATGTAGAATGCTTTTGTGTATCAAAATAAGTGTACTTCACAATAAATAATTATTTTTTGTCAAAGATGGGACAATAACTTCTATTCAACCTTTTTATATACTTCACCTCTTGTTACAATATATATGCATTTAAATGATACTATCGTACTGCCAATAGAATTAGCTGTCAAAATGTACATCTATCCAATAGTAGATCATTTAGATTCAATGTCAACTATGCTTCAACCTCAAATGATCGTTGAGGAACATTATGAAACTACGCAAATGTAATATCAAAAAGACATTATAACCATTCAAGACCATAGCAAGAGAATGAAAAATTGAAGTTTCTTATCACTATTTTTTGAGTAGAAAAAGTATTTACCTGTTATTCATATTAAAATGTTGGTCTAGAAGAAACCATTAGAGGTTTCAATTGATCATTTCTGGAGAATAATTCTGAACTTTAAATATTCTTTAATAGAATAATTAAAAGAAATTGTGAGAAGGCTTAAAATATTTCCATAAACAACCTAACAGTCGATGAAACCAAGTTGTCTGTTAATATATCCCCATGATCCTAATACATTTGCTTTAATAAAATTGCAAATAAGACCTTAACTAACCCAAAATAATAAAAATTCCTATTTTTATAAAGTTTAATGAAAAAACAAAAACGAGAATATAATTGTGGCCATTTCAACTGAAAGAAATTCTCCGAAAGAGTACTCAATAGGAGTTAGGAAAAGAAATAAAACCCTAATCATCTTTATTACAAGAATCTACGATACATAGCATTCACTATAGTCGAACCTTATTGCATTAATGCAGAGCTCGGAAGAAAGAAAGAACTACGAATTTTGTTATTTTAAAAAGAAATTTATTGTTTAAAATTTTTACAATCATGCTACATTTACACTCTCTCTTACACTCTTCCACATAACAATATCTAAACTCTTGATTTTGAACTCATCCATCACAAAACCGTACAGATTTCCTTCAAAGAGGGGGAATGCCAACCATAGTGTCATGCAAAATATGCATATAGCATTATTCAAATTTTTATCGTCGAACATATGACATTTTGACAAGATCGAAACAAATAAAAGTGACATGAAATTTCATTTGTCAAAATTTGGAGGTCAAATAACAGATAACATTGATTAGAGTAAGATGTTTTGGTTGGTGGCTAAAGATAAACATTAGTTTGGATAAAGTCAATTATTTTAAAATCTAATTTATTTAAGCATTCACACCAAACAAATTATTTGTGATAAAAAAGTTCATTTAGTTTGAGACTTCGCTTGGTGTATACTTTTTCATAATGTTTCAATTATTTGATCATCGAAGATTTGTCAAGTAATCTCTAGTTAAAGATTCTAAGTATTCGTATAACAAATTTTAAGTAGTGAAATATTGGGTATAAAACATTTCAATAATTTATTATATGTGCTTCGTCTAAAATTTTTAAAATACAATAGTTTTACTGGTTTATCTCACTTGTAGGAAATGAGAATTTGAGCCCTAATGACCCTCTTGAGGCTAAAGGATGACTTTGATCCATTTTTATGGCTAAAGGATGACTTTGATCCATTTTTATCAGCACTATCAAGAGTATTAAACAAAATTGGCCGTTTATATGTCAAATACAACTTTTCTCTCTTTACCAAAAATTGCTCTTATTTTATTTTGTAAGTTTATTTATAATCTGATAATTTATATGACATAGAATTTCGTTATAATAACGATAATGTTTTCACCTTTTTATTTTATATCGAAATAAAATTGTTTTCGACTTTTGATAGCCAGTCAAATTCTTGTGACAACAAATCCATGATAATGTCTAACTCATGCTAAGAAAATCAAAATTTTTCGAAACTTAAAATGTCACATATGGGTAAAATTTTACAAAGGGGTTAATTGAAAATATTTGAACTTGAGGAGGTAAATGTGAATCTTCAAGAAATTAGGGGGATTATTGCTACATTCTTGAAACATCTGTTATTACCATAATTGTATACACGACGACCAACTTCGTAGAGTCCAAAATTGTGAGAAAAATCCATTATACGGATTGCACCCCCAGATATTTCTTTAAACTCACCCCAAAATAGACTACCCTTCAATTTCAACCCATCTACTTGTTTCCTATTTTTCCATAGATACCATTTTGAAGAATCCAAAATCAAGGAAGAGTTTGGTGGGTTGTGATTTTGTCTGTTTATTTAATCTGAAGCAAGAATTTTGGGCCAATCTTGAAAATATTGTCATCAAATTGAGAAATTTGATTCTCGGATTTGATTATTTAATCTAGTTCAAGAGAATCAAGAAATCTTGTGCGGTTTTTTGGAAATATTTTGGGTTTTGAGAAATAGTTAAGAATTTGATGGTTTGGAAAATGGAGCTGAGGGTTTGTTCTTGATATGGGTTCGCCTTAAATCTAACTATTTCAATTTCTTTTGATTGTTTCTTGAATCAGAGTGAAACAATTGAAATTTTGGAGAATTGTTACGTAAAGACAATGGCGATGCCATGGAATATGACAATTTGGATGGCAAGTATGATATGGATGGCACTGAGTGGTTGGGTAGTTTCTTGTTTAACTGTTGCTGATGAAATTGCTAATTCTCTGCGAACTGGGGAAATTAGCCCTTTCCATGTTGGTTGATCCAAGAAATGGCTGTGAATTTAGCTCATTCTCTGGTTTGATCTTTTCAACTTACTATTTTCTTTTTTCTTTTGGAATGTAATTTAATGTTGATAGGCTTTGTCAAATTTTATCAACGTGAATAGTAATTTGAGTGTTTTTACTGATGTGAATTTCGAGTCTTTGAATGAGAAATGGCAGGATACGCGATCTATATTTATGGAGAGTATGATAAATTTATGGTGCCTTGAGTCAAATTTGTGATTTTGATGATTGAATTTCTGTTGTTAGTTTGAGCTCTGGAAAATTATTTTTTTGAAGAATAGTTGGATGCTACGTTGTGTTAAGGGCAATAGGGACAGTGTTTAAGGAGGTTTTTTTCTTGTCTCAGCCATAGTTTGTTTCTCCGAATCCATTTCGCTCACGGTGCAGCCCATACGAGCATGTGTCATTAGTTCACGGTGCAGCCCATACGAGCATGTGTCATTAGTTATTTTATTCTTTTAAGCTCTTCTGGTTTTTTCATCCTTGCAGGGCGTTTTTGGTTCTTGGGTTCTTTGGTTTAGATTAAAAGCTCCGTATCCACATTACTCACAATGCATCCTAACTCTTCAGGATTTTTCATTTTGGTAATTCCTTGTCTCTTATTTGGATGATTCCATTTTCACATATTGTGGGAAACTTTAATTGACTTGCCAGTGTGGATGAGATTTTAAATCGCGTAGTCCATCTAGGCATGTAAGTCCTAGTATTAAATAGCATGAAGAGAACTTTTGATCTCCCTTTTTCTCCATCCCAAAAAGATAAAAAGTTAATAGAGAAAAAGGATAACTTTTAAGGATGATTTCAGGAAGTGTGTTATTAGTTATTTCTGTTTTCTTGGCCAAC
The DNA here is from genome assembly GCA_903798315.1 of Fraxinus greggii. NCBI lineage: Eukaryota > Viridiplantae > Streptophyta > Magnoliopsida > Lamiales > Oleaceae > Fraxinus > Fraxinus greggii. The sequence continues at coordinate 3,677 of CAIGRK010303507.1, read as the reverse complement.
AATCTGAAGACGGGAAGTTAGTTTCAGATGGGAGGAATATGTTAATTATATTGTGATAGAGTTTTATGGTTTCTGGTTCGGTTGTATTTGATATATTATGACTGAAACGGTATGATGAGGATATTTGGTAGCTAGATCAATGGTCGACAAGTAATCGTGAAATGTTCTTTCTTCAACTTTAAGTGGCTGCCTTTGGATCTTTGTTGAAGGGGAGGACTAGGCTCGTTAAAAGTAGAATGCCAATGTTTGGAAAATTACGCTATTCTGCTAACAAGAGAGCGCATTTGGAGAAAGAAATGATGAAAGATGTTGGAATTCAGTTTAGAAATAAAAAATGGAAAATTCTACTGGAAGTTTCTTTAGGAAGTTTTGAAGGCTTTTGGTTGCGCGATTTGCTAAAATACGTTCTCAGTGTTTGGCATTCGATTTTACCGATCCTCTTTTATTTCGACGAAATAGGTTAGGAATTTCGTGCTTATCTATTTTATTTTATTTTATTTTTTTTTTTGTGCAGAAAATGAAAGCCAAAACCAGGCACATACCATTCATTATTAAGAACAAAATCATGTGCAAGCTGCTATTCTTATTTTTGTTTCCCTTGTGATTTATTAAGGAGATAAAATGAAGTGATTATACGTTTATATCATGTTATCTTTTGTGTGAAGTTCAAGTTCGTAGACTGCATGTTATAGGTGTTCAGTCTGACGCCTATGTTTGGCTCGTGTTTATAATTATACACTATTTATAAACACTCGACTCACTTTTTATTCACAAATTTTCGAGATACACATTATAAACACTTCCCAAGTATGTTTTTAGTCAACACAGATTGGTTATGATAAGGGGGTTTATAGGAGGGAAAGTAAAAACCTGGGTGGATTTGCTCCCTAAGTTTTGCTAAATTTGATCTTTGCACTGTACAATTTCTTTTAATGTGATCCTCTTATAGATTCTTCTTTGGATCCTCCCATGTCTCGATAGCCATTATCACCAATCCTTAACCTTTAAGAAGAGGAAGCCTCTTATTATTGCACTATTAGAGGATCTTCAATGCATTCTATGAATTGTCAGGTGACATGTAAGTTGAAAATTAGTTTTGGTTTACATAACATTTATGTTAATGAATAGATACCCAAGTTCAAAAATAGTCTCAAATGAATTTTATCTACAATCCAATACTATTGTCTAATCTTAAAATGAAAACAAAATCACATCTAAATTTACATAGAAAATGGAAAGTTTGGTAAGTTAGCATGTTTAGCAGAGTTTTCAAATCTAGATGGGACTTTAGACCATGTTTGTTTTTCTCTTTAGCACATCAGTCTGACATTCTCCCATTTATTTTTAATTTTTATTTGTTGCTTGTAGAAGTTTTTCTTAACAAACCACAATTGCATTTGATATGCTCTTACAGCATATTTTTGATAGGTAATCTTGGATGGTACTAAATCATATTAAAAAAATATGTTAAAATTTTGTTCATCTTCGTCCAATCATTATTATTGCGTTCCAAACATGCACTTAGGCATGTGAAGTTCTAAATATGATTAAAGAATAAAGACGTATAATTAATTTTAATTTATAAAAGTAAATAAGGTTTTTAATATTGTTATAATTCATGCAAGGGTGGAGAGTTGAGAATTCAATGAGTTCAAATTTCACATTTAAAACGCGCACAGATACAAGTTATGCCTTGGAATGAACGACAATTTTAAATCCTCATTGTTTACACGAAAAAAAAAAAGCCTCCATCAAAAACCTGTATGTCAAAAAATTTCCGGTGAATACATTTCTTAGGTTGAGTTCTTTCACGTGTCTACAATGCCTATCCAAATGAAGGGCTGGATCTTGTTGGATAACATTAACTTAATTCTTGTTTGGTGGAGATTAGATTTTAATCAAAGTAAAAAAACAACAATTAATTTTAAATGGAATCCACAACTTTTCAACTGCATATTTCATCCATTTCTATCAAAATCTAATTTTAATTCTCACCAAACAAGAACCTATTTTACACCCCTAAACATGACTAAGAGTAGTAGGCATAAAGCATCAGAGAAAGGCTTCAAGTCCTTGATGAGGGATTATGTAGCATTAATCAAGCGTCATGCACCACATAAATTCCCGAAAAATTATGAATCAAATGAATTTAGAAGCACATGTCCCAAATTTCTACATTGAAGATAGATTCAAAACTACAACAAGAGTCACACATCTAACGACATAGAAAGTAAATTCTATACAATTCAAAGTTTATGTTGTCTACCTCTAAGCCAAAACACTGTAATCATTCTGCCGGGCAACCTCCTCCCTGCTACTGAGGGTCGACTGGGGTACACCATCAACAGTAGCACGGGAATCAGGCTGCAAATTTTGATCTGAGACATGAGAAAGCTTGCATTCGCCTTTGTCAGCATAATCGGAGGGCAATTCATCAACCCCATCTGTTATGTCATAATCAACGTCGTCAGTTACATCACAAAGCTGTCCTCCATTAACTTCTTGAGCTATAGGAGACAACTCTCTGTCGCCACCTGCATTAGCCGGAATGGATAGAAGTTGATGATTATTAACATCACCATCCACATGATATAGTTGTGCATTATCGTCATCATCATATAACTGGGAATGGATATTCATATTAGCTGCATAATACTGCTCAGGATCATCTTTTCGTCTACGTTTGCCTATTTCCCTCCTCCTAACCCTTTCCTTCCCTCTTATCCTTTTTCCGACATCATTTTGTGGATCCGCTATAACATCTGTCGAACTTCTGGCATGATCCCTCAAACATTCGTGTGCAACATACCTGATTCTCGTCACTGACTGCATCTGTAGATCGTCCATCCCATGAGTCGAGAGAGTATCTGCTAGATGTGCAATATCCCTCAATGCAGCATTCTGTAATGTAAACAAAAACGAAAAGGAAAAAAAGTTATGAACTACAATGAAGAAAACACGAAAATGAAAGATATGTTAGTGAAACTATTAGTTGTTTGAGACATAACATAGAGGCTTACCATTCTCTGAAATTCTGATGAGATAGGTAGGGGCCTGCCTACCAACTTGCGTGTAATTTTCAAGTACCAATGCTTGTATTTACTTTCAACGAGATCTTCTTCAGCCTCCACAATATGAAAACGACGATATGACCATTCATTAATTTCTGATTCCATTTTCCCAGAGAGATCTACTCCACCATCAACCCCACGAGTCTTCCTTTCCCATCTCTGCACTTCTTCCGGGATAGTTTGATGCATGCCAAACTGCCTAAGGCAACGATCTGGAAGGTGTCTTTCTGCCTTGTCAAAACAAATCAACATTGTCTTTGATCTTCCAAGAATGAGTTGATTTAAAATAAATTCTGGTATAACAGTGTGACTGATGTTTGCATAAGGACACCAGTCTACCTGGATATTGAAAAGGCACCATATCTGTCATTTTGGCTCAAAAAGAAAGAAAAAAGGAAGTTTGGACCCAAATAATACTTCCAACTTACATCAGAAGATTGTAGTGAATCCAAAGCTTTACGATAAAAGGAAACATCACGATTTGATGTTGGACCGCTATGTTTCCCTTTCCACCTAAGGACAAATGGAAAACATTCATGGATTGGGTCGTGATGAAGTTTGGGTCGACCGATGTTCAGGTGATAGTAACTCCAGCACTAGATAAAA
>CAIGRK010303493.1:0-17110 GCA_903798315.1 Fraxinus greggii | reverse complement strand
CTTCTTTTCAAGTTCTCGTACTATGAATCTTTTCATTTTCCCGTTATTTTACATTTATTTCTTCAATTTTCATTAAACATAAAATTTTGCCTGCAAAATATAATATAACATAAATTAGGTAGAATTTTATTTAAAAGACAATGAAATATCACGATTTAGCGCCTCGATTAAGTATAAAAACGACACTTATCATATTTCCGCTTAAATTAAATATAAAAATATATAATTATGTTGCCACGTTAAAATCGCCGGCCAATTTTTTGTAATGTTGTCTGCAGGCATAGTTGTGTATTTTAATCGCATTTACTAATTGTGGCTTCAGCCAACCATAGAAGATGATTTATAACTTTGTATAATTTAATGCATGCCTTTTATTTATGTTCTTTTAAACCCTGTTAATTTCATAATTAATGTTAATTAGCAAATTAAAAATCATAGGTGAAGTAAAAATGGCAGAAGTAAATTTATTTTGAAAAACATAATTAATGAGTACGTGAATTTATAATGGTAAATGAAACGAATAACAACACTTCTATTATTGTCTTGTGGTTGTTTGGATGTATATTAATATCCATTGTATTAAATAAATATAATTATTAAATAATGTAAAATTAATATTATTGATAATTGTTATGATTATTTAATTTGATAACTATGGTATGTATAATTTGTTAGTCACCAAAGTGCCCAAATTAAAAAAATTCTCATAGACATCAAATTAAACAATATTTCCAATTGCCTATGATTATGTGGTTCTACTAATGAGATGACATAATTATATAATATTTTTTGCTTGTCATGAGTATTTTGAAATTTATTGATTATAAAATATTTAAGTATCGCCCCAAAAGTTGATTAGTTATTCTTTAATCATAAACACAATTGTGGTTAATTGGTATCCTTGATTAGACATGTTTAGAATATCCAAAGATGGCATGCACGTCTAATTAGAGTGTATCTAATTGCCAATTAGTGAAATTAAAATTAAGCTTCAATTATATTTGTTGTTATACATTGTTGGATCACTCGAACAACTTCAATGTATATAATCAATACTATCTGAAAAGCAGGTGGTTTTAATCTACTAACCTTGTTCAATTTAATGGCTTTGTGTATTGGTGTTAGTAGTAGCTTTGGTGAAAAGCAGTGATTAATATGGGCATATCTCGGTATTGCCAAATGGGGCTATCGAGTCGAATCTTGTGACCCAGATGATGGTAGTTGGGTGATCATACATACGGGGCGGATACGAACTCAAAGGAGGTCCAAACTACATCCTAGAGGAGATGGACCATGCCATTCCATTGCTATGATCAAGAATGATGGCTACAGTTTGCTTCTACTGGGTAAGTCTATAATAGTTAACATTTTTGACGTTGCTAATGTTGCTTTGTTTGATGCATGTTCGGATTCAAGGACGAGTCATTCCAAAGAGAGAGGGNTGATGGTAGTTGGGTGATCATACATACGGGGCGGATACGAACTCAAAGGAGGTCCAAACTACATCCTAGAGGAGATGGACCATGCCATTCCATTGCTATGATCAAGAATGATGGCTACAGTTTGCTTCTACTGGGTAAGTCTGTAATAGTTAACATTTTTGACGTTGCTAATGTTGCTTTGTTTGATGCATGTTCGGATTCGAGGTCGAGTCATTCCAAAGAGAGAGGGGATGATGTGATCCTGAAAAGGTATCAAGCGGACGAAGGTTAGATGAGCGTTGGGACGAAGATACGGACGAGTTTGAGATCAAATCGAGGCGATGAAGTCATGAAATCATGTAGTCGAGCAACAAAGTACAAAATATTGAAGTTGACAGCTTACGGTCAATTTTCATGTTAGGGTCTAGGGCCAGAACGAGCTTGAACGCGACGGGATTAGGAAACGAAGCGTGGAAGCAAGCTGGAGAACCATACGGTCGCATGGTTCTACAAGCCAGGCAACCGCATTTCTATTTATCGAAAGCTGAAGGGGCAGATTGAGTTGGCTATACGACCACATGGGAATACACCATGTGGCCGCATGGCTATAATTTCAGTCACGATTTTCATATTTTGATAGTTTCCTTATTTCCCTAAAACTCTATTTTCATATATTTTAGCATATCTTAGACTCTATTTCGTGCCTTTTAGGGTTCTTAGAGTTTTTCATATAAATAAGATCTTAATTCATTATATGAAACATACTTTGATAATTATTTTTGAGAGAATTCAATTATTTGAGAATTTTATTTCTCCATGTCTTTGGTGGTTTAAAGTTCTAACTTGAACTTATCAAAAGGTCTCGCAATCGTTTTGTGGCGTTCCCACTTCACGGTTCTTGTTCCGAGTAATCAACGAGTTAGATTCTTACGTATAATCTCAGTTCTTGGTACGGGTCGAGTTGATCTTTGTGCAACGTGATTTCCAGCTTTCTTGGATTTGTTTCATCTTGTTCGCGGGTGCCTAAGATCGATTCTTGGTTGGGTTCACATCACACTTTGAGCTCTTTTATGTCGTGTTTCTAATGCTTATATTCATTTTTCTTTATTTGTGTATACATGAATGAATTATATGGATATAACTAAAAGTTGTGTCTAACGAAGACATTATTGTTAAACCATTATGATAAATCTTGCTGCTAGTCGTATTAAGTTGAAAATTAATATTGTAAGACATGGAAGGGATTATATCGAACTAATTATATATAACCGCCATAATCCTTATTAATTTTTTGCTTAATGATGATTTATGGTTCGATCAATATAATAATAAATTTGACTTATAATATGCATATTACATTTTATTATTAAACCATGATATTAAATTATAACACATGGGCCAAGTGGGAGAATATTAAACGGTTTCTAAATATTTATGGCCCATGTACATATTTATTATGATGGTTGTCTTATTTATTAAGATGATTATCTTTATAAGTAATTAAAGGATGATTATGGTTAGTACCACAGTGGGATTCAAAGAATGGGTGATGGTGATGGTGATGGTGGGGGTGACCAATGGTAGAGTGCGAAAATATATGGGGAAAAAGAAACATTTTGAATTTTTGAAATTTTTTAATTCTTTCTTACTAATTTTATTCTTTTAATTCACTTTTTAATTATTTTAGTGGGGGTGGAGTGTAGGGGATGGAAGTAGGGGAAGGAGTAGGTGAAGTTAATTGGGGAGATGAAATATTTTTCTTTGTTAGAATATATGTTTTAAAGTATTTTATGTGATCATCGTTTGTACTTTTTTAAAATCTTGGAACTTCAGATACCATTATTACTTTTTATATTCTTTATTTTTTTCCCTATTTTTTTTCTCTAAAGAGGAGAGTAAAATAGTCATTTTATATTGCTTTAATATAGAAAATGCACAATAAGGACATTTGCTCAAAAAAAGGCCGAACTAAGGTCTTAAATACTAAAATTGAAACGATATGGATGATTTACGCAATGAAGACATAGGAATATTTGACAAAATGAGTTGACAAAATGAGACGGAAATGACCAACTTTACAAGAAAATGTTGAAATAAAGGTGTAAATGTCAGGTATGAAACGATATGAAAGATTTGGGCAATAAATACAAACGATGAGGTCGATTAATCATCAACATTTCTCTTTAGTTATTACTTATTCACTTAAAAAATACTTGTTGCTCACTCACTTTTAGAAAATGTCATCCATCCATCATCTATCTAAATTTCATTCGTTCATGTTCGGTAAAAATTCCGCAAGCGTAAGAAATTGTCGATAAGTAATACATATTGAGTACGTGTATCATCCCACGAGGAATAGTGTTCAACTATAGTGTACTAGTTCTAATCAAATGATCAATCGTAACACAAAGGTTTGTTTTCTCGACTAATGTAAGTTAGTATCATTAAAGTGTTTATGACAATTGATAATTCATTAATATCTTATATTCTTTTTTAAGATATATTAGCACAATCCAATCATGTTTCTTATCTGAATTCATACGCAAAACAAGCATTCGATCACGCGATTATCACGCAAGATTGCCCTTATCATTGTGGACACATCTTAAGAATCACCATGTATTTGTTAAATAGGGATCTTACTAAAGTAATCCCAAAAACTCATTTTGAGCTTTGGGCTAGAAGGAAACCAACCTTAAGGCACCTTTATGTTTATGATTGCCTCATGGAAGTGAGAATTTATAACGCTCATCAAAATAAATTGGTTCAATGGCTTTTTCATTAGTTATTCAGAAAAGTCTAAAGGCTATATATTTTATTGTCCTAGTGGGAGTGAAGGACCACGTCATAGTATGAGAATTATTGAATCTGGAAATGTTAGGTTCATTGAAAATGGCAAAGTTAGTGGGAGTAAAGGACCACGTAATGTGGCAATTCAAGAAGTTAGAGTACACGTTCTTATTCCTTCAACTTCTACTAAAGTTGTAGTTCTTTTAGTTGTTGGACATTTCAACAATCCACGAGAGAAATAAGTGAACAATCCAACTTTCCACGTTAATGAAACTATCATTAATGAACCTACAGTTGATGAACCACAACAATCAACATTAAGAAAGTCTCAAAGACAAAGAAAGTTTGTTATAACTAATGATTACGTGATATATCTACAAGAATTAGATTTTGATTTAGGAATTGGTGACGATCCAGTTTCATTTTCACAAGCCATATAAAGTGTTAATATACCAAATAGGTAGATGTCATGAAAGAAGAGTTAAAGTTTATGGAACATAATGATGTTTGGAGTCTTGTTGATTTGCCTTCTTGTTCATTTGCCTTCTAGTTCCAAAAGAGTTGGGTGCAAATGGATCTTTAAGATCAAATGTGACTCAAAAGGCAATATTGAAAGATATAAACAAGACTTGTTGTTAAATGCTTTACTAAAAAAGATAGCATTTATTACAAAGAGACCTTTTCTTCGGTATCTAAAAAGAACTCTTTAAGAATCATTATGGTCGTGGTGGCTCATTATGATTTAGAGTTACATCAAATGAATGTCAAAACCGCTTTTCTAGATGGGGATTTAGAGGATGAAGTTTACATGGATCAACCTCAAGAATTTTTGATTGAGGAAAAGAAACACATGGAATGTAAACTTAAGAAATCAATATACAGACTTAAACATGCTTCTCATCAATGGTACCTCCAATTTAATGATATCATTACTTCTTTTAATTTTAAAGAAAATATCATTGCACGATGTATATACATAAAGACCAGTAGAGAAAGTTTATAATTTTGATTTTGTATATTGATGATATTTTGTTTGCTACAAATGATCTTGGCATATTGCATGAGATCAAGAAATTTCGCTCTACGAATTTCGAAATGAAAGATATGGGACATGCAATAGAAATATTTTGAGATAGATCACACGGAATGTTAGGGTTGTTTTAGAAATTATATAATAATAAAGTGTAAGAAAGATTCAAGATGAAGAATTACTCTGCAAGTGTTGTTCCAATTCAAAATTGAGACAAATTCAATCTTATGCAACGTCCAAAGAATGAATTGGAATGAAAACAAATGGATGCAATTCCTTATGCATCCATTGCTAGGAGTTTAATGTATACACATACTTATACTAGGACAGAAGTTAGTTTTGCTATTGTAATGTTGGGTACTGGAAAGTTACAAAGAACGTATTGAGGTGACTTTAAAGAACGAAAATACATGCTCACTTATAGGAGATCATCTCATTTTGTGGCGATTGGATATTTAGATTTGGATTTTGCCAGATGTGTTGATACAAAGAAACCACATTTGGTTACTTGTTCCTATTAGCCGGCGGAATAATCTCCTGTAAAAGTACGAAGCAAACCATCATTGCTGCATCTACTATTGAGGCGGAGTATGGACATGCTTCGAGACTACAACTCATGGATTATGGCTATGAAACTTTATTTCAAGACTTGGAATTATCAACAGTATTGCTAGGCCGCTGAAAATTTATTTTGACAACTCCATGTCAGTTTACTTCTTTACGAACAACAAGAATTCGAATGGTGCTGGTTCGCGAGGTGTCATAAGTGCCAAGTTTTTGGTCATGTTAAATCTGAGTGCCCTAACTATAATAAAACTTAAGGTAAAGTTATGAATGCTACTCTTACTGATGATGAGTCTAACTCGAATAATCAAAGTGAGAAGTCCACTCCACGATGAGACACGAAATTATATGGGACCCACTTTTGAGGTGAAGGGTGAGTCACTTGAGGATAGAGAGAAATCCGACTCTTCGTAGAAAGAGTAAGACGATGAGCATGACATATATGAAGATTGTGATGAGCTACATAAGATTGAGCAAGAGAGAGTGAGTGAGACTCATATCTGACATTGATGAGTCTACTGAAAACCTTAGTAAGTTAAGACTACTCAATAAGAACTTAGAGACTAAGGATAAAACCCTAACAAACGATCTCGAGAAATCCAATGTTCAACTTCATTCCTTCTTGAGTGGATCTTAGAAACTTGACAATCTTTTAGGGTTGAACAAGCCTGTTGGAAAGAATGCAGGTCTAGGATATAAGCAAACTAATCTAATACTGCCAATACTTCCAAGACTACTTTTGTCCCTACCACCAATCAGCCTAGGAAGATTTGAATATCTTTGTTCTATTGTCCACTAATTTCTTTTTCTTTATACATGAAAAATTAGGGCAATTCTTTACTCGACAAAATTATGGTATGTATACATAGAATTACAGTAGGTAGTTATAACTTTCAATTTGTGGTTATTTATAACTTTATAAAATACGGTCTCTAACTCTCTAATAGATAGAAAAGTAGTACAAATTCTGGTATTCTTTGTCTCAACTAAATTCCTTACATAATTCTTTACATATTTTAGAGCCAAATCAAAGTGTACATATTTAAACAACGATCTATGGATTTCTGAAGCATAGTTAAACATACACATCAATGGGTAAAGAAACACATGGAAGTGATGAAAACTAACATTATTTTATCATTAAAAGAGTCAACGCTATTTTCTATCATTTAAAAGAAATTCCAAATGAAGTAGAATACCAAATACAACTTCAATCACAATGTCCAGTGTATGGTACAAACAAAAGGACATTGTGATTATAAATTGTTTAGAATACAGAGGGAAAACTACATAGGTAAACGAAAAGTAACTAATAGGCCATAATACGATTCATATATGATTGAGCCGTTGACAAGAGCACAATGATGAGAAGATGGGCTACAATGTATGTTTTCAACTTAGTTGTTTGTGTTAGCTCTTCAGTAGTTGTCCAAATAGTTAGGGGATGGATTTTAATATGGAAATCTTCTGGAATACATGTTATTGGCAGAATAAATTGGAGAGGATAGTTTCATTTCATTCACGGATAATCAAGGTGAAAGTAAGACACGATAGATATCTCTAATATTCTGTAAAACATGCAATTCCATTTCCATTTCATATATTTACATAGACGTTTACTTCTCTGTCATTACAATCTCACATGTACAACTACAATTTCTATCCAATCCATCAATATCAATTATACAATCAATTCGACGATATAAGACAAAGTAGTACTTTTCAATGAATTCGATGTCTGATCAGTTCCGTACAACTAATAAATAAATAGTTTTTCCAATAGTATTCGTACAATATCTTAGTCACTTCATATTCCTGATTTATAAAGCAGGTGATGCGGGACCATTGTTGATTGTGAGGCATGTTTGCCTTGTACAGCAGGTGGAATGACCTTATTCAATTGACATATACAGTAGAGGGCAAGGTGTGTAAATTCGTCGTTGTTTGTAGGATCTGTAAGAATTGGTGTTGGATGTTAAACGGTTCCAAAGATTTATGACTAATATATTTATTTATTAAGATGATTATCTTTATAAGTAATTAAAGGATGATTATGGTTTAAGAACAATAAAGTGCTATCTCATATTGATGAGTTAAAGAGTGGTTTACATAAATTTTCACATTGATGGAATGCGAGTTAATTGAGACTTGGTCCTCTTTCTACCTTATAAATATACATATTGCGGAAATTTTCGAGAAATCTTGATCCAAACCCATAAAAACCAACCAAACGAATACCACCCAACCTCGACTCTATCCACACCCTTTCTTCACTTTGATTGCCTCAAGTTTCACCCCACAAAGGAGACTTTGATGGTGATTGTATTTGCAAGCTACAAGGAAGAGGAAGGAGAAGAGAACAAAGGTTGAATCTCACATAACACTCCCCACATGGCCGCCATTCTCTCTCTTTTTTACTCTTTCCAAATACACAAACACGCTACAAAAGAAATGACTGCATCATATGTATATAAGGGTAAATTCATTAGGGAATCATTTGGGCTAAGAACTTCACTTTAAATGAGCCACCAACCATTCAATTAAATGGCTGATGTACAAAACTAATTAAATGGGAAACTACAAATTGGGCCCTTCAAAAGTGTTGGTGGTTTCTAGGTTGAGCCAAATCTATGGTGTTGATAAATTATTTGACTTCTGTTTTAAATTATCGTCCGAATTTATTGGGTATCAAAACCCAACAAATCTCCACATTGATACCCAATGAACTTGCAAGCAATCAAAACACAAAGTTTATACTTGCATAATCAATGTAATCACAAACTTTATCTCGTGTCCCAAACCAAAACACATACTATACCTACTTCATATACTCACCGGGGCTAAAGTCAAGAACACCCAAGTAGAAGCATAAGTAGAAGCAAATAATCACAGTAATCAATTAAAAGTAAATAAACATGCGAAGAAGATATAACATAGGATAAGACAGGAATCTTTTCAAATATGTGCACACAGAACAACAGACTAAGACCAAGTTAATCAATCAAATGTCCTAACACATATGCTACAAATGCATAAATGACCCTATGAAAAGATCTCACCATACTTATCCTATCACATTCCGTATTGCTTACACCTCGAGAACACATATTTCCTCTAATCGTCCACCATGCTTATTAGATTGGTCACTAACTCATGTCTAACTTGTAAATCACTATAGATCCTAAGTCCATGTGATAATTCTCTATTACTTCATCACCTCTCTCAACCTAAAATGGATAATGGGTCTCTATCTAACAGAAGTGATAGAAGTGTATCTCTCACACTTCACCTAATCAAAGTCTTATCAGATAGAGAATTCTAACAACAATGATTCATATACACCCATAAAGGAAGAGTAGAATAGAGAAGGCAATTAGAAACTCTAGAAAGAATCCAAAGATGACCATGTATTCACGTTTTCTCTCAATGCACATCAACAATGCCAACATTTGATCAAATCTCATCTCGTGATCCAAATTTCACATATTCTCCATACATATCACCAATGTATATTTAGGAATCTATACTCTATATTACCAATAGAAATCTTCACTACAAATCCATCACAAACCCACTATGGCCAAAATCAAAACTTTTGGCGACCACAAAGGTTATGGCTCAATTTAAATCGGCCTACGCACCTCAAAATTACTCCAACACCAATACTCAAAAAATCGATAAAGGATTTATCTCACAAGGGGAAGGATGAATGTGACACTCACAAAGAGAACATAAGAAAGAGTTGGTTACTTCAATACACTTACAAAAGAAGCTCACAAAGAGAAAGAAGATAACCCACACATCGTTGTCCCATATAATTTTACAAACTACACAGGTTCACAAAGATGAAGGAGAAAACTATCGCCAATCTTCCTTCTTACTACCACATTCTCTTACACCACTAACGGAGAAAAAGGAGTATGTCATATATCTCAACCCACTATGCATACAAATACATTACACAAAGTGATCATATTACTCTCAAATTCATGTAAATGCACATATCAAACATATTGAAATGTAACATATAATCATACAATAGAATTAAACAATCACACATTCATAAAGGATTACACATACATGCATGTGTAGAAACTATATTTACTATCAATAAACATCACTCGGGTCACAAGTCGACCCAGCGGCAATATTCACGTCACCTCTCTCCTTATCTTTCATTTTACTATTCTTCATGGGACAATCTATTTCACAATGTCCAAATTTACCGCAGTTAAAATACATCTTACTTTTCGCACTTGCCTTAAACCTATATTTGCAATCAACAATTTTATAAAAACTTTTCATTTTCTCAAATTGAAAAATCATTTTTTTTTCATTAGAAAACACAAATCAAAATGTGTTGTTATTTTACCAAAAAAAATTCACAAAACATAAAATGTAACCATTGACGACCACAAGCAAAGTGCAGACACAATTAACACAAAATAGTAAAATAAACTATCTACCAACAATCTCTAGTGTTACTCTTCTCATGCTTATCTTTCCTAGGTATACAAGATTCACCCTTATATCTCTTAGAAGATATATTCTTATTTTTCAGGAATTTCTTAAATTTTCTAACAAGGAAGGCAGGGTTTTCATGCTTAAGTTTTTCATCATCAGAGGTGTCATTCTCAGCTTTCCTAACTGTATTGAGAGTTATGGATTTTACTTTCTTAGAGTGAGGTAGGCTAAGCTCATATGTTTGGAGAGATCCTATGATTACTTCAATTTTAATTGCATCTTGGTCTTTATACTCTTCAATTGCAATTACCTTAGATCTAAATTTATCGGGTAGGATCTCATCACTTTTCTCATAATCCTAGCCTTAGGAATTTGCTTACCTATATCATTTAGTTTAACATATAAATCATCAAAATACTCATTATCTCTCATCCTAATTTCTTCAAATCTAGTAGTCAATATCTGTAATTTAGAGTTCTTAACCCCCTTGATTTCTCACACATCGACACACACCTAAATCTTCAAGTGATACAGCCATAAATAAAGCATGAAGGGCATTACTATTCCAGTTACACTCATCCAAATTAGCTTTAGACCAAGTAGAAATATCAGTAGGAGTAACTACACCTGTAACAATGGTAGTGGAGGTTGTCCAACCATTCTAAACACTCATCTAAACCCGCTCATACATGGACTCAAGGAAAGTTTTCATTCTAACCTTCTAATAGACATAATTACTGTCATCAAAATAAGAATGAACGGGCAATGACTGACTCAGCTAGACAATTAGGGTTAAAGATCGCAAATAAGGCTTTGATACCACTTGCAAAGTTCAATTTTACCGAATATTTAGACCCTAGAACGTACACATCGGAGTTAAAAGTTGCAATTAAAATTAACAAGTCAATTTTTAATTGTTTATAGATGATTAATCAATCACGAAGAAAATCTTGCCAGTCAATAATCCACTATAAACGAAACAACTTACAATATGGTTCAGACTCGACTAACCCTTAGTCCACTCTGATCTTTTTTTTCCTTATAGCCACCCATGATCCTAATGGACTATGTGCTCCTCACACCGATCCCGACCCCTGATATATCACCTTGGCCCTCTTGGACTGCGTGTTTCTGTACCAGCTCCCGATCTCTGGTATCATTTATCTTTGGTGGATTAGGTAGTTTGGTACTTGATCAAAAGATCTTATGTGTTTTGATATGTGATTTAATGTGGAACAATATGTTTGATCAACAAAATATGTTTTGAATAACTAACAGTTTTTCGAAGATGTTTAAGGTATTTTTAAAAGGTACCTTAATTGGGTTTCATGTACAAAATCTTGCATTTGTTACACTAAGTCTTGATAACTTCTCCAAATTCCCTTGAAGTGATGTGTATCCATTTTGATCGTTCATCGTAACATGCTAAGATCCACTAATAGTATGACATTATTTGAGTAATAATAATATGTGGAGACACGATATTATTCTTCTATCATAATGGTTTGCTGAATTTCTAACTGCATTTTGTTTTTGAACTAAAAAATATTTGAGAAAGTAGGTTACAAGAGATTACTAGGTTCATCTAGGGCAAATGAATTAGCAGCCTCTGGTCAAGATTATTAGATGAACATCCACACTCTTCGAGTTGAATTTTCTCACATACTAGCATTACTGCTATAGCTGTTTTGCGAACGAAAAATAGTTTCTTATAGAGTCAAATGAGGAGTATTGAAATGGATATAAAAAACAAATTGATAGAAGTGTTGACATTGTTATTCAAATTATGAGATTCTGACTAGACGAACATTCCTTTTAATTCTTTTGACATATCAATCTCACCTTACTTGAACATTTTACGTACATCAAATAAAAAACAAAAGTAAAATTAATCAAATAGAAGCACCAAGGGGTGTTTTTGGTGGATAAAGATTCATTGTATCTTCTAGTCTCGATCAAAAGTTGCATACATTTCATCCTATTCTGTGTAAAGGTCTGCATTTTTCATTCATGACAACTAGCAATAAAGTTCCTGGAGGAAACACTTCTATATTTTTAGTTGATTTTGATAAAAAAAATGATAAAAAACATGGTTAAAAGGTTGATAAAAATTGTGGGTCCTGTCACGAAAACATTATTTCACTTGAAATCACAGCAAGTGTACGAATCGTTAAGTAGTAAAATGAATTTTGCGTCCAAATATCATATCTAAGAGATTGTATTAATTCAAGTTCGAATTAACTTAGCACTAACCGAAACAATGAAAAATTATGATATGTCTATAACTAAATTGTAACCACTTAAATTACATAGGAACGTACGACCTAAATTAATTAAAATTAATGCAAATTTTACAAAAACATGATAATGAAAATCGTATTAGGATCCAGAATCCCCTTTTAACTCCGAACATTGGAATTTGACAACACTACTCAATTATGAAGATCAATATTTCTTAATTATGTAGAATTAAATATATTATTATATGTGACCCGACTATATTTTTATAAAGAATGTAAACATACAAGAACTCATTAAGTATTTATGAATATTTAAAAATCACATAGATTATAGCGGAATATTTCTATCACTTATCGGACTCTACGACAATTGAGACGATGTTTAACTTATTTTCAATCTTCCGAAGGTAAAACAAGCCACAATACTTATATAACTAATATAACTAGTACGCATATAATTGTAGAGAAACGTAAATCTATGTCAATCATTCAAAATTAAAAACGTGTTTTAATATCAAAAACAAGATTCAAAAATTAAAGTTTCATGATACAAAGTTCATCGAAAACCTAGCACTAAACTACTTTAGCCTAACATGTTAATGGGAAAAAACAAATAAAAGTGGAACGGCACCACCGATAAATTGACGGAATGTGTTTAGTTTCCAAATTCCTTGCGCAATTATTGATAAATTATTGCACAAAAATTTAGAATAATTTTGTGTTGCCGTCTCTTCCTCTCCGTCAGCCTCTTCTTCCAATTTTCGGCCATCTCTTTCTGCTCAATTGCCGTGTGAGTATCCTCTTTTTAACTCCCAACATCCAACAATTTTTGTCCCACTAGAATTCCCAAAATGGGATCCAAGTCCTTTCACAATTCAGCAGCCTACATTTGTAATCCCTTCTCTTTTTATTCCAGTAAACCATCAAATTTGTGTCCAATTAGAAGTCCCAAGTGGTTATTGAAGTTGATTCCAATTGCAAGTCTAAGTTAAGCCTTTGTTTGTCTACCATTAAAAAAAAAAATCTGTTTGCTACAGTAAGATTCTCCACCACACATTCACCCAATAAAATATTCAACACACAAACCAATAAAATTTCTTTAAATTTCAACCACACATTCTCCAACAAATGCTATTCATTACACAATTTTCCTCCCAATAATGAAAAACAAACAAGCACTAAAAGGCCCATATAATGTGGTGCTCGTCTTCAAGGCCTCATTCTTTACAATTAATGCAATTTAGTCCCTTGAGTTCATCAATTGTGCAGCCCATGTCTTCTTCAATTCAATTTAAGCCCTTCACTTTCCAAGGTGTGGAATTTGATCCCCAAACTTCCCATCCAATGCCACTTTATCCTTTTTTTTTTTTCTTTTCGAGTTGCTTAGAAACATGTCCACCACTGATGTAAACAAAAATTAACTCAAGTTAAGTAAAATTCAATACTTTAAGGATATAAAATTTTAGTAATATGACATGAATAAGTGCAAAAAAAGCACTTATCAGTCCTATGAAATGTGTAAAATGAATTTGGGGAGAAATAAATTCTAGAAAATGGATCCTAAACAGGGACATGGTATCCTCTTATCCTTTCGTATTAAAGAAGTGTAGATCTTGTTGTATTTATGTACAATTATCTGTTTATCAGCATGTCTATCCCCACCCTCACACACACGCTCAAGTGCACACAGTGGCACAGATAAGAAGAAACTAACAAACTACATGAACAATGGGAAATGACGTTTACATGGTGTGTTATTTAGTGAATCTTTGATAAGGAAGGTTAGGTGACACTAGATAATATTAATAAAGAAAAATAAGTTAACATCTTGTTTATTATAGTGTCTACTAATGTCTGATGATGTTATTACATATATTTTTCTTGTTCTTGTTGTGGTTGCTATTTTTACTAATTTGTGGCTCATCTCTGCCTGCAGAATTGAGGAAGTCAAATTAGGCTATGTGATAAGCACTATGGGAAGTTTATGAACATGGGGGCACACCCAAAAGATACGCTCTTTTGAAAAGTTTTAGTTTGTACAGTTGGGGATTATATCATTTTGGTACAATGCCACTCCAATGTATTCAACTTACATTCTTATGTAGGACGATGTTTTGTTGATAAATACCAGACTAATCAAATTTAATATTGATTAATACACACGGTTGTTAGTGATCATTTGTGCGTTGTACACCTTACGGACTATATTATTATAATGTGGTAATTTTCAGTATGTGAACCGGAATTATGTAAACCTTAATTAGAGTTAGAGTCGGTAATGGGCCGACTTTATGATTTCCTATTTAATGGCTAGGTTCCCTCTCCTCTCCATATCGTTTTGGCTTGCCCCGTTGATGGCTGATTATTTTGAGAAGTAAGGAGAGGAAGATCTAGCTAATAATATTCATACATAACAGCGTCTTCCGTAGGTATAAATTTAGAACTATCAATTAATTATGTGATTTTTATTCTTAGCATGATTGTATTGAATAATTACAACAATTGGTATAAAGCGGCATGCTAAGATTTGAATCCTTCGAACAAGAAAAAAAAACTTGTATCCTTAAATTAATTAAAAACCGCAAGCAGTTTTCGCCCCTACCCTTTTTGCTTCTCATAAATGCGTATGTGTTTACATCAGTACAAAATCAACAACCACCCAAACTGCCCTTTAAGGATATAAAATTTCAGTAATATGACATGAATAAGTGCACAAAACACACTTATCTGTCCTATGAAATGTGTAAAATGGATTTGGGGAAAAATAAATTTTCAAAATAAGTGCTAAACAGGGACATTGTATCCTCTTATCCTTTCGTATTAAAGAAGTGTACAAATTGTTTTATTTATGTACAATTATATGTTTATCAGCATGTCTATCCCCACCCGACACACACCCTCAAGTGCACATAGTGGCACAGACAAGAAGAAACTAACAAACTACATGAACAATGGGAAATGACGTTTACATGGTGTGTTATTTAGTGAATGTTTGGTAATGAAGGTTAGATGACACTAGATAATATCAATAAAGAAAAGTAAGTTAACATCTTGTTTATTGTAGTGTCTAGTAATGTCTAATGGTGTTATTACGTATATTTTTCTTGGTCTTATTGTGGTTGCTATTTTTACTAATTTGTGGCTCATCTCTGCTTGCAGAATTGAAGAAATCAAAATAGGCTATTTGATAAGCACTATTGGAAGTTTATGAACATGGGGGCACGCCCAAAATATATGCTCTTTTGAGAAGTTTTAGTTTGTACAGTTGGGGATTATATCATTTTGGTACAACGCCACTCCAATGTATTCAACTTACATTCTTATGTAGGATGATGTTTTGTTGATAAATACCAAACTAATCAAATTTAATATTGATTAATACACAGGGTTGTTAGTGATCATTTATAATGTTGTAATTTTCAGTATGTGGACCGGAATTATGTAAACCTTAATTAGGGTTAGAGTCGATAATGGGCCGACTTTATGATTTCCTAAATAATGGTTAGGTGCCCACTCCCCACCATATCGTTTTGGTTTGCTCCATTGACGGTTGATTATTTTGAGAAGTAAGAAGAGGAAGATATAGCTGGTAATATTCATGCATAACAACGTCTTTCGCATGTATGAATTTTGAACTATCAATTAATTATGCGATTTTTATTTTTAGCATGACTGTATTGAATAGTTACAACAATTAGTATAAAGCGGCACGCTAAGATTTGAATCGTTTGAACCAAAAAAAAAGAGAAAAAAAAAACGGTATCCTTAAATTAATTAAAAACCGCAAGCAGCTTTCGCCCCTACCCTTTTTGCTTCTCGTATATGCTTATGTGTTTACATTAGTACAAAATCAACCACCACCCAAGCTGCCCTTTGCCCCAGCCCTTCTTCTCACATTGTTTTGTTATTATTATTGTGACTACCGCCGGTCGTTTCCGTCTGTGCGCATATGTGTATAAATTAAAAGTAAAATCAGGCTACTGTCACTCCTTCTCTTCCCCAAAACTGCAGCTTCCCCGATCTGTATATATGGCTTGTGTATGAATTTGGTATAAATTGCAATATGGTTGTGAATTTGATTTGGTTTGTCTATGTGTGTGAATGTATCATTGCTGTGTGTATATGTGTTGAATTTTGCGTGTATGAAGTTGTGACTGCACCGGGAGCCTCTTCTCTCTCGTTTCTCATTGTCGCTGCTCGTGGTGACTGTACCGGGCGCTGCATCTGCTGATCGCCGTCTCCATTGCGGAGATGGTGTAATGGACCCGTGGATGATTTACTTGAATTTGAGGTCTATGGTTTTTTTTTATTTTTGCCATAAGAGGTATTGATTAGGTTTTGATAATTGGCTGATTTCTATGTTTTGGGGACTGGGGCTTCTTGATTCTTTGGGGGCCATGCTTGCAATTAAAGCAAAAGGGCCATTTTGAAATTTTAAAGAAAATGGACATATTCTGTAATTTCTATATTTTGAGGGCCTCTTTCATAATTTTAATTCAAGGTCAATTTTGTAACTTTGAAATATTAAATTTGAATTAAAAAAATGGAGGTTTTTAAATTGGATCCAAATATTTTTCAATTTTGACCTAAAATTAAAATTA
>CAIGRK010303429.1:0-11044 GCA_903798315.1 Fraxinus greggii | reverse complement strand
GCGATTAAAGATACAACCAAACTTACCTTGTCTAGATATTTGAAAATTTTTGGAATTACTCACAATTTGATCAAGATATCACTTTTTTTCTCACACTTATTTTTAATTACACACCTAAAACATCTATTTGTAACGTTTTCAAATAATCACTTTCACACAAGCATAACTAATAGAATTCCACAAAAATCGAGTTGAACTTTAAATATTTAGATTCGGTGCATGATTTGAGCTCGAAAATTTTAATTAATAATTAAATAAGCAAGTTTCAAAAGAAATAAATTTATAAATTTATAAAAAATAAGTTACTTATTTTCATCACTCACTTTCTTTTCTATCCTAACACCAAATATAGAGAATTCAAGAAACGAAGATAAATTGAAGGCTTAACAGTGCCTATGACAATTATTGTTCATCAATCCCTTGCTATCGTAGGAACAAACTATACCTTCCTTTGCGCCTAAATAGTGGTGTCAATCGAGTCGAGCGACTCGTCGACTCGTGAAAAAATGAGATAGGAGCCGCCTCAGCAGGCGGCTCATTTGACGAGCCCGAGCGGCTCGCCCACGGGCAAGTGGCACGTGAGCTCGTCCAAAATCGAAGATTTTTTTTTTTGAAAAATGTTTATCTTAAATTTTTTTTTTTTTAAATGGCGAGCTTGCGAGCCGAAACTCGGCTCGGCCCACGAGCTCAACCCGCGAATAACGAGCCGAGCTTAAGCTCCGCTCATTTGTGACGAGCCACGAGCTCATGCTTGTCACAAGCACGAGCCGAGCTCGTGTGTATACGGGTCGAGCCGAGCCACCCCTACGCTTAAATGGACTTACAGATAGGCTTCGCTAGCAGCAGATCATCAATAGATTGTCGAATCTCACGTAAAAATGCTCAGGCCTCCTTTTACTTTAGTTTAAAATTATATTTTTAATAAATTTTGATAACAGTTAATGAAATGTATAATTAAAAATTTGTAAATCCTATGATTCATTAAAGAAAAATAATTTAAAAAATGGAGGGGAAACATGGACTTTATACATTATAAGTTTAAGTTAATTACAGTGTGATAGTCACGTTCAATCTTGATACAATCATGTTATATGCACAATATTTTTTACATTGCCACATGACGACATATTATTGGACAGTTTAAAAAAACACTTTCCCGCCCACAAACTTTTTGAATTCTAATGAAATGTACACAATAATGTTAATCCCACAATGTATATTAACATTATTCATCCTTTTAACGGGCAAGTCTTCACCAAGTCATTGCCTATAATATGCCTATGTTTGAGCCCACTTCTCCTTCATTTTTTTTTCATTCATTTTTTTACAATACTCATTTTTAACCACATATTCTCCAAATAAAATAATATTACACACAAATCTAAAATTTTTCTTCACTTTTTCATCACACATTTTCCCATCAATCACTATTCAGAAACAATTTCTCCAAATAAAAATGAGGGTCAAAACACCTTCTATACCAGACCCACCCTAAGTATTGTTTGAATCAATCAATTCATGTACAACTAGATTCAGCCCCCACATATTGCTGAGGACCCGAAATGTCGCAGGCGTGCTTAAACTGGGACACCCTCATGCCCATCATTTTCAGGGCTTAAACCTTAATCAAGTAAAAAAAAACTATTAGATTTGGACACAAAATGAACTAGGTTTTCACTCCCAAATTCCAACAAATATGTCCTTTATCAAACAAAAATGTACTGATCACATGATAGCTCATAATTTCTTTTAGCAACATCACACATGCAAAAAAAATACGGGTTCTGCAATCTTGATTTTTGTGTTTTTACAGCTTGCAAAAGTGAAAAAGTGACCGTTGGAGATGTTCCCCAATTATCAGCATTAAAGAAATCAAGAAACAGTAAGATCTGAACAAATCACAGCAAAATTGCTAATGGTAAGAATTGAAGAAACAAAGGTCCCTTTCTTTCCCTTGGAAAACCAACTTCTTCCTAGGCATACCAGCCAATTTGCTTTTGCTGGCTAATAAGGCCAGATCCCGTATTGTTTCGCCGATCAAATCCTTGAATATTAACCGTTCAATGTCCAATACCGACTCCGACATCTCCACGGGAGAATCTCCCCACCCGTTGATCGCATCCCCGGCTAGGTCTTTTTTCAGAATCCCACATATGGTCTCGAACAAATCTTCAGCTGTATCCCTCTCTCGAATTCTTTGGAATTCAGACCAAATATTTCCGTGGGTCCATGATACGGACTTCCACGGAGGCAATTGTCTGTTCCAGTCGAGGATTTCATTAATCGTGTCGAAAATTAATTTTCTTTCGAGTCTAGAGACTTTGGAAGCGTCCTTCCCCTCGAGATACTCTTGCTTCTCTAGTAACATAAATATATCCGAATCCTCTGGGAGATATTGAGATGCTTTCAGTATATCACACATGTAAACAAAATCAGTGTCTTCTGATATTTCTTCACATTTTGCTCGCATTGGGGAAATAACTGGAGTCCACATCTCTTCCTCCAACTCTCCTGATTGATCTGTCACATTATTAAACATCAAAAAAGATGGTTCAGTTAATTGCTATATCTACTGCACCGAGAAATCGCGTCACTTGTACGAATTTTAACCCTCTATTCGTACTATACTCGATCAAATACTAAAGAACCGAAATATAAAGTAATCTTACGTTCAGACAGTAAATGAAGAATATCTAGCATCCTTGTTCAAACTTGGATTATGTGGTCACAAAATCTAATTCCTCTTCCTATCTTATGATGAAAAAATAAGTACACATTCAGAGAGGACCACATGAAACGATAATTGTGGCCACAAGTGTTCATTCATAAAAAATTCCACATTTATTGAGATCAGATTTTGGTTCCACAATTCACAACCAAGCAACCATATCCAGATTTGTCACAAATATTTCAAAATTCGATACACTGAGTCGAGTCTAACATTATTCTCAAAAATTTTGAGTGAGTTTGAAAAAACCCGTAAATTGAAATTAGTTAATTAGGCTAGTCGAGCATAATACTATTATTCTCGATAAATTTGTAATCGACTATACTAATTAATTATTTGGAAGGTGAGTACTGTACTTGCAAAGTCCATAAAAGTCCGTCGTCACCAATTTGTTCCACGCGACTTACGTACGCCCTCGTCATGTGCTACATTTTCCAACCTATTCTCCCAACCCTACACCCTAAGGCCTAAACCCTTTCCCGTTAGCCAGTTCTCCTCCAATGGACGTTCAGCAACCATTAATTTCATAGCAGAAGAACTAGAATTTAATACAATTTAATTATTAATTAATTATGGAATATTAAATAACTCGATTCATCAGTTTTAGGAGATAAATGATTACCTTTGAAATCAATGCGACGTTTCATTGTGATCGGCGAAGGTGATGCTGACTCGAACGAGTCAAGAACGGAGACCGGACTCGGTTGCGAATCGGTTGCCGTCATTTCGGCTATGCTGTTGAGCAGTTTATCGCACCTATCCAGTAAACTCCTTCCATCTTTGTGTTCCGCCATTTTTGACCTCTGTGATTGACATTTCCACTATAATGGAGTTAATTAGAAGTAAAATTTGAATTAATTAATAAATTGAAATGAGCATTACCTCTGAATCGGCGTTGGAAGATGAACTGGCGGTGCTTTCAGAAACGGTTGAGGATTCATCCTCTGTAACGATGGTTGTGATTTTCTCTTTCTGATGAATCTCAACTGTGGATTTCTTATTCCTTGGCGACCGATTCGTGACGGTTTGATGTGAGCCCATTTTTCTCGTGTTCAGCTTCGGCGAGTGAATGTGAGAAAGTTTCTGGTTCTGTGTTGACTCGTTAGCTCTGCTACGAGTTTCAACGCTTAGCGGCTTAGGTTTGATGAGTGAGTTTGACCGCTTCTCATTACACTCACTCCGAGCTGGGGCACTTGAGCTTCTAGCTTGCCTCGTGGGGCTCCTCACATTACGTTCAGTCCGAGGACTCACTTCACCGGCCAGGTCAATATTCCGGCGAATTCCTCGCACTTGATTTCGGTCATTGGAAGGCGAATAACCGTTTCCTGGTTTACGGTTGGTTGGAGACGCCATTGGTGATCTCAAAGGTTTCACCACCACCACCGGTGACGGATCGTAAACTAAGTTCCTGTAACTGATTTGAGATTGCTCAGAAGGCTTCCTGGAATGAAGGAGTCCTTTAAGTTGGAGTGCCTCGAGGATTTGTTTCAGTGTTTCCAAATCTTTAGAAGGTTCATCGATTCCTCTCATTTTCAATCTTTTCTCAATCTCGCCGTAGATTGAGACAGTCTGCTTTGGCTCCGGAAAAATGTCACCGGAATCAAAGAAGCTTTTCCGGTGAAGTGGAGTCTTCCACGTCAATGGATTTACGCTTCCTCGGTACAGTCCCTTTCGCTCCTCAACCTTATTGACATACTTGAATGGATTTGCATGATGTGTGACCTCAAAAGCGCCATTGTCATTCACTGCATAGTTGGAAATGTTGGAATGGGACTGAATTGGTTGCTTCAAGTGGAAATTGTTACCGTCCATGATGAATCGAGAATGGAAGATGTCTCTTGAAACTCTTGATTCAGAGGCGGATCTTCGGAGCTCAGGCTTCTTTTCGTTCTCCGTATTTGTTGAAGCTGGCAATGGCTCGAGGCCCATGAGCCTTGCAATGACACTTGGAGATCGGTTTAGTTGGCTGTCGGTCGCCATTACATTTTCCGCACCACCTTTTTCGGGGGTGCTTGTGCGGATCTCTTTCGGGTGAAGGCTTCCCTTGGCGTCAGTGGTGGCTCTGCTATCCAGTGAGAGCCTTGGGGCATCTTTGCTGAACTTCCACGTAGACTTCGTGCCTTCTTTCATTGGTAATATAGGCAGTGGAAGGGGTGATTTTGGCGGTAACTCCGGCGCCAGAGATCTCATTTCCTCTGCCCGAGACACTCTAGGTCGTTCTTGGCTTGGCTTTCCCAATTCCATTGATATCACCGGTGATGTAGCTGCTGATGTTCCCGATTCAGATGAAGTAAGAACGCCCTGAATTCCAAAAATTAAATAAAATCAGGCTATTAGAAATTTCCAACGTACAAGAAATTAGTTACAGAGAACCAGATCGGGAAATGAAGAGATAATAGAAATTAATAAAAAAACCTTACCGAGGGTGGAGGGAGCCGTTTGGGGGCGTAGAGGTGTTTCCCGGTCAAAATCTGTTGGCGATCAAAGATTTGAAGAAAACCAGCCATACAACCCATCTGCTTTTCTATATGTTTCTCCAGATTCTTTTCTTGCACCATCCCCGTCGTCATTTTCCGGCCAGTCACGTCACTTCCAGGTAACTTTTTCACTCTTTCACAAAACTCAACTCAAATCTCACACACTTTATTAAAGTAAACTAACGTCGCATTTGGATTAAGCCTCCATCTTCAAATCTGGTTCTCACTTACTCTCGCTTTTTATCTGCTTAACTCCCGCTTTCTGCTATTTTAAAGGGTGGACGGAGTAATATAGCGCGAGAGAGTTGGGCTAAACTGTTGTTTTCACTATTTCCTCGGAAGTTGTGAACGGAACGGTTTTATTAATACAATGAAATGACATTTGGGACCCCAAAAGTTTATTACAAATTTTGCGGATTTTATTTATTTATTTTTGCACTTGCAGGTTACCGTCCATGGGGTAAGTCGTGAAACGTGTCGGTTCCTAAGGTTTGAATTTGTGCTCTACAAGAACGAATGTAATAAGAATTTGTTTTCTATTATTTATTTTTTAATTACTCCTTTTAACATTATTAAAAATAATAATAATAATAATAATAATAAAAACACTTCTCAAAAAATCAACTTCTAGCTAAAAATATAAATTACTTATTAATGAAAAATTCTTTTGGCCTCATAGGATTGTTGTTCAATTCTTTCGAACTCAATTTTCTTTCTTTTTTTTTTTCCTGAAAATCCCATACCTAGTAAAGGGGTGATGGAAGAAGCGTCGTGGTAGCCGAAAAGACAGATTCTCTTGCTACTTTCGTTAAATTAGATTTTACGTAGTCCATTTAGAACAAATATGAGGCATATGCCATGTGTAGTAAGTTGTCCGTAAAAAAACATCCAGCATAATGATACATATTCTTCTTCCGCATTGGAACATTCATCTTTATTGAAGCTTTCTACAAGCACAATAAAATGAATTTATGCATATTAATAGAAAATGATTCCTTAATAAATGTTTTAAGAAAAAGAAATTTGATTTTTCGATTATTATAAACATAGTAAAATCAGTTGGGATGTTGTTATTTTTTCTAAAACAATATATTTATTCAATTCTACCCTATTCTATAATTCAAAATCGTTCACTTGGGCCGGACATTCGGTGATTTTCCTCCACGTAGGCAACTGCCTTCCAACATTTTAATGTTGCCTTTCAATATAAATATTGTCTTCTAGTTGTCGTGAGATTCAAACATTCGATACTCCGTAAAGAAACCTCTTGACTTACCAATACGCCATGCCCATAGGGCTCTTTTAAAATATTTTTTAACTAAACAAAGACTTGTAGAATTGATCATTTGGACTTTGGTGACAACGTTGAGATCGAGCACATTATCCTTTTTTTAATTGACATATGATTAAAAAAAATTCAAGTTAAATTCTTAAATTTTTACTGTTTTTCTAGTTATTTTCTGAATGGCACTGACAGAAGAAGCCGATTGGAAAATGACTAATAAAGTTGATTCAACTCCAAAACCGTTGCCCACAAAATCACTCAGTTTTCATATATGTATGAAACAAAATAACAGTAATAAATGCTCTCACTCTTGATATCTGACAATAAGCACTGACCTTGAAATGTTATGTCAAAGGAAAAGTTGGAAAACTGGTAAATATGTATAAAGACTGGTATGATAACCAATTTACTAGGAAGACACTAAAATTTATTTGAATGATAAGTCACACACTAGTTGACATGAAATATCAACCCAATGAGTGGCCTATTAGTTCTAGAATTGTATGTTGTAGATCGGGTTGAATTGGGTCCAAGTCGTTTTAAGAATCGTCCAGTACAATCACACTTTTTTGTTATGACGACTAAAGTCAGGCTATTAACTGCTCGTAAAATTGGTCACAAGTCAAAACTGATTTATCTAATCTCAAAATGAAGTCACGCGTTCATACATTGCAATAGTATAATTGATGGTAGTTATACTAAGAACATAGTATCTAAACTCAAGCAAAATGAATAGAGACAATTTACAATCTATTTACTCGTAAGTGTTTTGAATAGACGGACTATATATCTTTATTTTCAATCAATCGATGTTGTGCATTTGACATATTATTTGAAAATAGATCAAGAAAACATAACATGAGAATGGAGAGACTAATAAAAATATTTAAATCCATTATTAATTATATTTTCTAGTACTTATCTTTACTTATAAGGTCATCAAATGTGCATAAATTAACATCTAAAGTCAATCATACGACTTTATCTTTTTTCTTAACTGTTTATTCATTTTCAAGAAATTTATTTATCCATAATTTTCATCTGATTTTATTATTTATTATTGGGCAACTTGTGATAATTTATGTGAAATTGTGTAAAAGACAATTTTGCTTAGAGTGTACATAATTGGCATTTAACTCCAAATTCCTAAGACTATAAACAGTTACAACCATCCATTGATGTATGATGTGCTGTTATCACCTATCACTTACATCGAAGTTTTAATTCTTCGACGAAGGTTAAATATAATGTTGAGACTTGAATTATTATAAAAAAATTGAACGTTATGTATACGTGTTAAATCTATTAGACCACCACTAGCCTCCACCAACCACCCTAAACGGCTAAACCTCATATTTGGGGCCGGCGGTGGAGTAGTAGTACGAAAATGAGGCGAGTCGATCGAGTCATTATTCATTATAACTTTCAAAACGTGAACGCGCGTCTCTCACGTCACATTATAATAGTTATTTGGATGAAAATTATCAAATAAAATCGACGATGCAATAAAATAGAAAGATATAAAATCAAACATCTAAATTTAAAGTTGAAACCGAATTGCTATGATATGTAGCTCAAAGATTAATAACACATTTTTTTCTAAACGAAAAGTTTGCACTTTAAAACCATTAAATAATTCTTCATAACAAATTCATCAAATGTGTGCCCTGTCGTTGATACGATGCATGATGCCATGTGAATGTATTTTATTAAAAAAAATTGTTGATTGGGTTTGAATTGGATTTTGGGAACACTGAATCAATCATAAAGAGAAGGGATTCTGATTCCTCTTCTCCTAGGTTTTAGCAGTTGGACCACTTTGAACACTGCTAATTCAACCATATATAAATTGTCTTGATTCCTAAAAATTGATTCGATCTATACACAGGGAGGTGGGCAAAAGAATCGAAAAACTGATCAAACCGACCAAACCAAATCGAGTTAGGTCGATTTGAACTAAAAAATTGATTTGATTTAGTTAATTTTAACCATTGAAAAGTCGGGTCGATTGGCTGCGGTTTAGGCATCCAACCCGTCAATTAACTAACTTGACCGGCTAATTTTTTTTTTCCATTTTAAAACTCACATTCTTAAACTTAGAAAATAAAATAATAAAAACATAAATATAATTATTTCTCAAATAATTTGTTTACGTCTAGATTTTTTCTACCAAAACTCCAAATTCCAAAAGAAAAAAAATTGCAAGGAGATAAATTGTTTATTGTAAACTCTAGATTTAGATTGTAGTATTGCGTTTTATTTTGATGTAATTGTTTTTTTATTTTACATTACATATATATAAGATGGTTTTTGGAAAACCCCCTTTACTATTTTACATTATATATAATATGTATTATGGAAGCAATTTTTATTTTATTTTTCCATTTATAGGCACACAATTTTTTAAGGCAAATCTTTATAACTCGGGCAAATGTTCAATCGTTTGGTTTGGTTCGGTTCGATTTCAACAGTTAAATTGAAATTTTGATTTTGAACTCAAAATCAATCCAATCGAAATCGTGTCCAACCCTATCCATACATATTCGATGCATAAGAAATAATTCGATCTATACAGATTCGATTCGTAGGAAAAGATTAGACTAGGCGCATAGACACAACGTACCTATCTGGCTAGACTAATGAATCGATGATAGGGTTCGTCTCGAATCACATTAAGTTTGAACAGTCGGCTCATCTTTACTCATTGGACACATGTCGTCATCTTCGTCAAGTAGCAGACTTTAATCAGAATTATTTAAGCTATAAGATAATAATCTTAGGTGTCGGTCAAATTAATTCTTGATGGTATAAAAGTTTTCAATTCTGACAAGTCAGAATGTAAAGAAAATTAATTAAAGGAAAAAAGTAGAGCAACAAATCACCTAACATGCACGTTACATATATTTCTCCAAAGTTATACACGCCACATGGCACCCTATTTTTTAAAGCTAAATGATGACTAAAGAGCCAAAATCAACTTGCTTTTACAGTTCATAAACACCAAAAAATTAAATAATTAATCTACTATAGTAGTCATTTTACATTATTACGTATCACGACGATTGTATCTGTGACGATATGTTTCTTGATCGAGCAGTAATATAGTCCATCCGAAATTCAGTCCATATGGTAGTGTATATATATTTTCCATCGAAGGTTGATGTCAAAGTAATTTTCATTTTGTCCCGGTTATTGGAACCCAATACCTCCTTCACAGACACTTAAGTTGACGTTGGATACAATATAGAAGAAAAACCTGCACGAACCATGTCGGTGCTTGATGGGCAAATTCGATGGTCATATTCGGAGACATGTCTTTATTGTTATAATATCAATCTTGAAGACTTTCTGCCATCCATAGTAGAGATTATGCGGAATATCAAAGACAGACAATCGGTAGAATGTTAGGTGAAAATGGTTGACTAGACTATTTGAATCGCTTTGGGGATTCCCTTCCTCCTTACAAAAGAGAGGGCCGAAATTCTTTCCTCGTCTGTTAGCAAGATCGAACTTAGATGTGTGATGCTTAAATTTTCGAACAAGATTTTTCTTTCTACCCTCATTAGCTCGCGGCTACTTCCTTTCGCAGCACTAACCTTACCGTCTCAGTTATAGGTAATAAATCGATGTGAATTCCATAATAACCAAACTACTCGAATGTACATTTTGAACTGGGGATCCCATAGTTTCAAGGTTTCAAATGATAGCATGTGCAAAAGAGAATAAATAATGCGAAATAAGACAGACAGAATAATTAGTAATTACCATTGGGTAATTATAATTGATGAGGAATCTAATAAAGTGAAAAAAAAAAAAAAGGTTCACGAGCGGGCATGGCACTAAATACTGGGAAATAATTTAGCCTACGGAATGTCTAGATTTGCCCGAGACAAAATAACAGCAGCCGAAAGTGAAAAATTACATTAAATGAGACACTAAATATTCCGAATTTATACCTAGTCTAAGGTTGTCAAAAGGTTTATAGCGAATTTCAAGGTTTATAATATATTTCACGATCCACTCTTATTATTATTTTTTAATAATTTTTTGAGATTTTGTTTCTAAATACTCCAACATCACCCCGTCCCATTCTCGTTGAGAATCGGGACAAAATAGGAAATATGATTACAATAAACACCGCAATTTTTATTCATTATAACACTTATATATCTAACATTTTTTCGTGGCGTTTTTATCCTCAATTTTCCATTAGTTAACACTTCTTGTATCTTGTTAGGGATGACAAAAAATCTCGTTCAAACCGAAACCCGTGGGCCACGGCCCGAGTGGGGCGGGGATTACCCGCCTAATCGGGTAAGCGTGGTAGGTATGGGACGGGTATGAGAATCATAGTCCCCGCCTCGCTACCGTCCCGTTTAAAGTTAATTTTAAATTTAAATTTTTTATTAAATAAAAATAATAGATTTATCATATTTTTAAAGAAAATATAAGTAGTTTCTAACAAATTGGTCAAAAAGTAATAATATTTACTAAGTAAAGATACATAAAAAAAATAAAAGCAAAAAATAAAAAGAAAAATTAAATAGGGCAATG
>CAIGRK010303423.1:0-15041 GCA_903798315.1 Fraxinus greggii | reverse complement strand
GAAATTGCCTGTTTTGTTAATTGATTTTTGGAACGTTTCTTTGTTTGAATTCTCAACGTCTGGGGGCTTCTCACTACCTTCACGCCTTTGGACCCCTCTTTGTCAGTAAACCCCTACCAACAAACACTATAAAAATATTTAGCCCCGTTTGTGCCCTCATTTTTTCTAAAAAAAATATTTTTAACGACTCATTTTTTTTTTATAAGATAATTTTACACACAAACTTAAATTTTTTCTTATATTTTAATCACGCGTTCTCTAACTATACACTATACCAAAATGCATTTTGGCCAAAAAAAGAGCTCAAACAAAGGCTAAAATGTTTTTCTAGGAAGAAATATAATTTGGAATAATGATTTTTTGAAGAATATGTGGTTAAAAAAGAATGAAACGTATTGAGTTTACGTATAATACTATTTTATTGAATAATGTATAATTAAAAAAAGGAGAGAGAAATATATTTTGGTTATATGTAGTCCAAACAGGATGTTAGGTTTCGTTTTGTTTTAATTTTTCAAAAAATTGAATTACGAGCACAATTTATTGTCGAGTTGAGAGAAGCTAAGCGAGTTGAGTTGTCTTCATTGAAGCACAATACAATAAGTACCTTTTCATGTCTCACATTGAACTGTCTTGTAATGGACAATGTTAAATTTGCAACAACTGCCCATATCTTGGTCAAATTGGATTGCGGTGAATTGAAATACTGAGACATGTATTATAATGTGTCATGTTGACCTAATCAAAATACAAAGATTCGACAAATTTTGATTATTTTTTCAGAAAAGTATGAAAACAATAAGGATCAATAATAGTTTATGTTTGACTCGACTCTCCAAACATATTGAGTCGAACCAAAGGTTTTAACCCAAAAAATATGTATAAGCACATATAAAATCTAATAATAAACATATTACATTTATAATTTTCAATAAAACTATCTGAATATAATATTAATTTATTTTCAAAAAATTGATAGCGCTGTAAAATGAGATGTTATTATAAATGACTATTTGGTCTAATCTAGATATCTTTATCACTTTCCTACTTATTTAAGTAGAATGTATTCTATTTGAATTGTAACTTTCATAAAAACTCTATTTATAGTCGACCGAATAGACACTTCCATTTTAGGACAATTTACCTTATAATGGCAAGAGCTTACCTAATTACTTTCCTATGAAAAAACCACTGAAACTAATATGACAAAGTAATTTTCAATGAAAATAATAGAGATTCATTTTCACAAAATTAAGGTAGTTTAAGAAAATGTTTGGCAAGCTAAAGTTGCCACAAGGGTCCAAATATCATCAAATAAGTCCATTGTTAATAACCTTGAAAACAATTGAGTTTTTTTTTTTCCTTTTTTTTTTCTAATACAATTATACAAATATTTTTGTTCAGAAGAAATATAATTGAATATTAAGCTTCTGTTTGGACTCTAAATTTTTTTAAATACATTCTTTCAAAATTCATTTTTAACAATACGTTCATTCATAAATAATATTACATGTAAATTCTAAGATTTTATTTTTTTTATCTTTTAACAACACATCCTTTAAAAAATCATTATTCCAAAATGCATTTTCTTCCAAGATCACATTAGAATGGGGCCAGGGGCTAAGTACGTTGCTCATAAATTCGAAACATTTGAATTTTGTCTTTTTCTATACATATATACAAATATTTTTGTTCAGATATATTATCTGCAATTTACACGTTAAATTGCAAAGTTGTGGAGAACATATCAAAAAAATTTGAGTCGAGATAAGTTATTTAAAACATTTACAGAATCTCTTTTCTTTCGTATTTAAGTTTTTAAATACGATGGTTTAACATAGTATTATAAATTTAAATAAGATGGTTTAACATAGTATTATGATCTATTATTTTATGACGATTCAACAAATGGATCTTTTGATACTATAACAATCTGAAATAGAATTAGAATTAGAATTTTCAGAATAAAATAATATTCTTGGAATATCCCTTTGCAAAGGGTAATTCCAACTCCATACTTATGCCACGTGTACAATTAGACAAAAGCAATTATTAATTACTCATTAACGTTGGATTAAGAGTAAAACAAAATTTAATTGGAACTAAATGAAATTATCTTTTAATTAAGTAAATTTGGAGGATATAAATGGAAGTTTTTTTAGTGAATATACCCACAAAATCCTGGTTCCATACAAGAAAGATCTCACGTTAAACCTAGTTTAACCTANTTGGAATATCCCTTTGCAAAGGGTAATTCCAACTCCATACTTATGCCACGTGTACAATTAGACAAAAGCAATTATTAATTACTCATTAACGTTGGATTAAGAGTAAAACAAAATTTAATTGGAACTAAATGAAATTATCTTTTAATTAAGTAAATTTGGAGGATATAAATGGAAGTTTTTTTAGTGAATATACCCACAAAATCCTGGTTCCATACAAGAAAGATCTCACGTTAAACCTAGTTTAACCTATGGCCTCGTTTGAACCCCATTGTTTGGAAAAAAATAAGTTTTCGAATATTTATTTTTTGGAGAATGTATAGCTAGAAAATAGGAATGAGTTTTTAATTTACGTGTAAAATTATTTTATGAAAGAATTTGTGGTTGAAAATAAGTTTTGAAAAAATAGAACTCAAACATAGATTATGCTAAGTTCAGTTCTTGTGCATATGAGACGATTAAAGTGTCAAACTCGTATGATCGAGATGTAAACACCAAGACCCTGTTTGAGCCACATTATTTTTTCATTCACATTTTTTTACTTATTATTAACCACACATTCTTCATATAAAATAATATTTTTATCACATCAATAACTTTTTCCTTTTTTTTCAACCACATATTCACCATCACATAAAAAAACGCATTCTCTCCTAAAAAATGTGTATCAAGGCTTAATATGATTAAAATTGAACTTCAAATGAGGGTTTGCACTTTGCACCTCGATTTAAAACTATAGCTACAAGTATGAGTGAGCAGAATAAATTCATCGAGAGGTAAGAAAAGTGACCAATAAAGCGAACATTTGTCAAACTTTAACATTCAAGTTTCCATAATCATGAGTTCACTTTATGGATTTTAATCTGGTAAGAAAGCAACAAGTTGTTGTGATCTTCACATAATACGAAAAAATGCTCCGCTAGTGACTCAAGGCTACATCAAAGAATTAAAAACCCCAAATCCTTCGATAATATTTATCAAGCTGAATGAACTTCCCTAGCAATAGGGTGATCTATGGAAGACATAGAAGCAATGATCGACGATATTAGTTGTTGAAATACGTGCAAGTTATTGATAGACATTGCAGTAATTAGAAGAAACATTTAAGGTGTGTTGTGGCTTAATGATAAGTGCATTTATGCGCTTATTTGGACTTCTATTCTTATTTCTTTATATATAAATTGAGTGAATATCTGTTTAATTTGTGTAAATTATGTTAATCCTAGAAAAATCTCAATTGGATGTAGTTTAGGTAAAAAGAGGCTATTTAGAACTTAATTGGAGTTGATTTGAAGCATCGAAAATTAATCGGATTGCAATAAATCAATTGAAAGTATTAATGGAGCACTCGGTAAAAATTAATAAGTTTCGGGAGTGAAATTCGACAATCGAAAAGTTTGGAGATGAAATTGCAAACTTCCGAAACTTGCCTCGGGTCAACTATAAAGAACTTAGAACGAAGATGGCTTAATTGCAAATATTAAAAGGTGGATGATTAAAACGTGAGAAAGTGGATTCACTTGGAAAAAGAATTTGTTTGTTTTTCTTCTCAAATTCTTTGATGGAAATCAATTTGAACAAGAATTTTGTCTAAATCTTATTGTATAAATACATACTTTAGTCCAGTAACTAAAGGAAACTTGTGGGATTTTATTATATACATATATCAAGCCGAGACTTCTAGAGTTTCAATAGATACATATAATCAAGTCGGGGTTGTAGGTTTCATCATACACATATTATACAAATTCAAAAAGAAGAAAGAATCAATAAATCAATCAATAAGCTAGGGTTTCAAGATTTTACAAGAAAAATGCGAAATTTTGGTGCAAGATCTTCATATTTTTCTCGTTTTTTCCTTAAAACCCGGTGATATACTTGTGTTCATTCTTGATTTATTATTCTTCCATGATGTGTAATTAAGCAATTAGTTAGGATGAATGATTGTAACATAGTTTTAAACCTTAATATAAATTAAAAAGTTTTAAATCTCTAATTGATGTTGTGAATTGTTTTTACTTCTAGTTTTAATGCTTAGATTAATTGACTACTAATCCATTAATTTTTTGAGTGATAGTTCATCGAGAGGCAAATTAATTATTTGTTTAGATCATGTAGTAAAAATCGAGAACTAGTATAAAAGCGTAGATGTACTTTTTTAATTAATATGGTCGTTACATGATTTTTTTAGAGTTTTAAAGCAGTTAATTAGGGTATAGCCGGATTCGCATAAATATATAGAATTGCCTTGGTTTTATAGAATTGATTGGAACTCGAGTGAAGTAAATTGAATATATTAAAAGAATTCAATTGGGTAAACATAAATAATTGTTACAAAAGTTGGTGATTGAGATTAAGGAGATGGTTATGGTTAAGTTTTGAATTCCAATACTTAAACCATCATATTAAAAAACATATCCTTTATTATTTTAGTATATTTAAAATAAAAAATCACAAAAATAAGATAAACTATTTCTATTTACTTTCAATCAAGTTGAAAGTATGAATAATTTAAGCAACAATTAAATAGTAGTTCTTGTGGGAACGATAATTCGGACTCTTAGTTCCATTTTATTATTCGTTACGGTCCGTGCCTTTGTGGGATATAAAATCGATGACGAGTTTTTAGCAACTTATGTCGTGTGGCTCGTGACCCCTTCTAACATATTATCGTATAAATATGTTGTGTGGCTTGTTGTGATATTCGATGTGTTGTTTGACAAAAAATAATATGACTCTAGCTCATTCTATATGGTATAAATGTGAAAAATTAATATTACTTGAGTTTATGTGCAATGTGACAAATAATTGCGATTCTGATTCCTGCTATATTGTAGAAATGCGAAAACTTTATGTGATGATTGTTTATAGATGTAAATAGCGCCAAATGTGATTGTTATGAATTTGACGGAAAGTTTAGCAACATACTATTATAGTTCGTATGAGTTGTATCCCTTCTATACTGTAGAGTTGTGACCACGAATTTGTGGCCTTTTGACCATGTAAATATAAAAATTACTATTATTTTTTTAGTACAAATCAAGTGAATGATTCACCGTCTTTGTATATCGCAATAAAAAAGAACATATCTTTTCAATTATCATAATTTTTGGAATAAAATAATAAATGTAAAAAAGAAAAAAAATTCTGAAAAATTAGAATTAATAAATTCCTAAGCATTTGATATTAACTTTTTTAATTAATTGCGTGGTTTGTCAAAGTAAAAGTTAAATATTCGATCGGTCTAATTATTTTTAGGGAAAATCACCCAGAACACTACATATAAATTATATCATTCGAAAATAGAAGGATTAGTTTTAATTTCACAACTTGGATGATAATGAAGATATTTAATTTTTAATATACCTATATACATATGGAGGTGGCCGTGGTGTATTTTATAAAGTCTTAACATGACTGTAACCCGTTGACTGTGTTTTGTGCTTTATGTGAACAACATCTGTTTAACAATGAATATTTGTAATCAGAGCTGTGTATGCTGTTATTGTTTATGACCAAACATTTGTTATCTGTAACTAAATGTGACTAAGTTTGTCTTCATTGTGACGTATGTGATCATATCAATCTTTAATTGTTATCGTTTGTGACAAGATAGATTTGGTTACAGACAGTCACAATGATGTCGTATTTGTGATTTTTTGTACAATTAATGGTGGTGGGGTGGCAGCGGCGACCATGATGGTGAGATGGTAGTGGCGATGTTTGTGGTGGCTGCGGTGGTGTTTGTGTGGTCGTGGCGGTGGCGGTGGCTGTGATAATTTTGGATATGATATTTTTTGGTGGTGTTTGGATAGTGGTGATGTGGCGGTGGTACGGTGGTTGTGGATGAAGGTGTGTTTATGACTAATTATTTGGTTGATTGTGACCTATAATTAATGTGACCTAAAAATGTGATCGATATTCACAATTTGATAAGTCGTGATTGTGAAATAAGTTGCGATTTTGTAGAATTTGTGATTTGTGATCGATAAATAATTTGTGACATAAAATTTTTGATTTGTGATCGAAAAATAATTTGTGATTAATTAATTTGATAATTTGTGAATAAATTGTATAGATTTGTGCCACTAATTATTTAATTAATAAAAGATATTTTTAGTTAATTATTACATAAATAAAATTTAATATTGAAAGTTTTAAACTTTATTTCCTAATTTTGAAATGGAGCATACTTTATTACTTAGATATATGATTTTTCCCTATTTTTATTCATTACTTACCGGATCAAGCCCACATGAAAAAATGGATTAGAATGGGAAATAATCCTGTAAAGCCATATTAAAAAGCACGTAACCCATGTCTGTTTAACTCGTTCATACAGGAAGGGGACTAGCGGCTATCGTTTTCTTACTCGGCGTACGCTAAAAATTGGGAGAGAGGCAAAAAGGGAGACATATCCATCACCTCTTGGCACCAATTTATCTCGTGTTGCAGTGATTTCTACTCAACTTCTTCATCAACACAATTGGAAGGTAGTATCTGATTTTATTTGTGTAAAACGGGATTTATAGGTTTAAATCGCACTCGATCTGATTGTTGCGAATAATTTAATTTCAGCTTAACTCATTACAATTTATCTATGTTCCCAAGTTTTTTGTTTCTCGATGGTAATCTTGGTCTAGCAACAGTGATTTTTTCGTCCACATTTCTCTTGATTTTCGATGCGGTTTTTTATGGTTTTCTCCTTGCCTTAAAACCTGGCTGCCCAGTAAGCGTAATAGGTTAAATACCCAGGTCCCCTGCTCCCGGGTCCGTCATCTTAACTGATAGATGGACACAAAGATTAGATATGAAGGAAATGTCATTCTACATGGGAATATTTGAAGTCTTTTTCGAAGAAATAAGAAAATCTTGAATGGTTTTGGTGACCCTAATATTATCCGAGCCTGTGAAGGTGTAAGACCAAGTGCCATAGTGTTGCTAAATTGCAAGTGTAAGATATTGCTAATAAGTAGTAAGGTGGACCTAAGGAGTCTGAATTGTCATTTCCACGATGATTAATTGAATATCCAATTAAATTAACTCTAAACTATTCGCAACTTATGCATAATAACCTAAACTAATAACAATGGAACAAATGGTCAACAATGTAGAAATCAACTAAGTAAATAGTTAGAGGTCCTGATTTCATTAATTAATCCTATTCATATTCAAACCATATTTTGGTTCAATTATTGTGTCGGTGAATATAAATTCAAGATAAAATATTGATGGTCGTCCCTTCTGTACTAGTTAACGTATCCGCAAATACGAAACATTCCTTCCTGGATTCATTTTCAAGATAAAATATTAACGGTCGTCCCTTTAGTACTACTTAACCTATCCATAAATACCAAACATTCCTTTCTGGATTGATTATCTGATAAAAGTGAGGCATAAGCACTTATGACTACCACATTAACAAGTAGAACTCTCTCAATTTAACTATAAATTTGTGAGAAGGAGAATTGATTGTTCAAAATGCAATCTCTCGATCAGACATGTAAACAAATATAGCCCCTGTTTGAGTTACATTCTCTTAAAACTCATTTTTTATCAAATTCACTTTCAACTACACGTTCTCTCAATAAAATAATTTTGCGGCAATTTTTTTTTTTTTAACTACACATTCCAAAAAAATCACTATTATATAAATCATGTTCTCTAAAAAATAGGGCTCAAGCATGGCCATAATGTGATTTAATTTTCATTGTCAAATAATAAAATATATTAATCAAGCCATTCAAAACATATCATAAATTAAAATCCAAATAATAAATTAAAATATGAATAGAAGTCAATTAGCTACATCGTTCATCCCAACAAGTAACCTAGCAAAGAAACATTGTGAAGGAATGGATGCAACAAGAATTTGCATAGACGTCACTTGTTTATTCTAAGAACAATAAGATGGAATGAATCTCTTCAATCTTTATCTTTTACTCCAAGAAGCCTGGAAATCTTACGAATTGATTTTCAGTAATTCCTTGACATCTCTCTTTGATTTCTACCCAAGATGATGAATTATGGTGCTTTTGTATAACTTCTTTTATGTGGAATGAATTGTATCAATATGGGATCTCTTTTTGTATAATCAAAGTCTCTCTTATATAGGTTTAGGGTAGAAGACTTGAAATCCCATGCAAAAGTTCCCAAATTGCCCCTAAAAATAGCAAATATCGAAATTAGGTTGAAGTTCATGACAGCTTATGCACTCTAGAGAAAATAAAAAATGACGATCTTTTTGGTACACTACTGCAATGTTTAAAAAGGAGAAAACGGGTATCGAAACATGTTTCTTTCGTGAGGTGAGGCATAAGCCTCGAGGCATTTTGAGGTGTAAGCCTTGCTATGAGCTAAATATAGAAAAAAAAATATACAAAAAAAGGCATGCAATAAACATTGAATGCTAAATTCTTGAAACTTTATAATAACTTAAAGTTCTAGGTTGATGTTACTGTCATCACCCCGAGTTATGCACCGTCATCGGAGTGATTAACAGTGTCACAATATTGTTTGATATATGTTGTGTGTTTGAAATTATAATGCTTTTTTATCTATGGCATATATTTATATAATCAAAAAATTAATTAGGTTTTGATATAAATGAGTTTTAATGATAATATATGTCTAATAATTGATGATAGCCAACTATGTAAGTTTTATTTAAATACAATAGATTTCCGAAGCTATTTTGATATATGGTAACGCGTATATTTCCAGTGATGTTAACTAATAAAAGTACGAGAACTTAAAATAAAAGTGATTTTGGAGATAATTAAGAGGAGGCTTACGCCTCTCTCTCTTTGCACTGTCAACTCAATGCTTACTCCATACATTGTCTCATGGTGCTCTAGAAAGTTTGCTCCTTCCATCGTTTAACACCCGTTTTCCCTCCATTCTTTGCCAATGTATTTCTTCAGCTCAGGATCAATACTTTAGCTCCTTTTCATCCTCTTTTCACGTGATTTTCTCTGACGACCGGATTTTACCTAAAAATACGAAACAAACTAAATCAATAGAAAATCGACTTGAATGTATAAATTATACAATGTTTTAAGTTCTTAAAGAGGAGTATAAAATAATCGTATCATCTTGTGTCTTTACATTGGATCCTGCACTTGCCTTTTTATTTATTTATTATTATTATTTTAATTTTTCCCCCCTCTTCTCTCTTGGATTTTAATATTCTTGGACCTTCATTTATGGTTGAGCCTAGATCATGGTCCAGTCCCTTCCCTCCCATACCCAAATGGAGGTAGTGTGAAATGTTCCTTTTCTTCTATCTATCTATCTATCTATCTATCTATCTATCTATCTATCTATCTATCTATCTATCTATCTATCTGTTTGGTTCTTGTCTTCAGATCAATCTATCTATCTGTCTTTCTGTCTGTTTGGTTCTTGTCTTCAGCCTTACTTTTTACTGAATTTGTAGAGGAAGCAGGGCATGCAAATTAGAACTTTTACTTGTGCGATGCACAGAAATCCTTGAGTCAAATTAGGTTGGCGAATGGTTAAAGAACCAGAGACAATGCTGCATAAAGATTTAGAGTTACTGATGTAATACTGTTAAGTTCTTTGATGTAGGAAGATCAGGTAATTACTGACATAAATCACTTTCTCATCACTTTGCAAAAAGTAACGATATGCGCTGCAGTTAAGTTTTTGGAATCTGGTGCGCAGTATGGACATGGTACGGATTTTCTGTTCTACATAGCAATCAAGTATTGAAGTTTGAGATTCCAAGTGACACGGGATGATGTTTTAATTTGAATTATTTTTTATGACAAGATCATAGCATAATAGGGAAAACTACTTAGATTAGGCTTTTTCTAGGTCTGGAATGTTACACTTTGAAATGGTAAGAAAGTAGAAAATCTGGAAACAAAATGCTCTTGGATGACGTCTCTGCTGTGGTCCTGATTGTGGAAATAAAGTTGAGGATCTGTGTCATATACTTCTTAATTTCATTCTCTTCCCTCCATCACCATCATTGTCTTGTGTGCAAGGCCCTTCTATCCATTTTTAAATGTTGGAGGAAAAAATTATACCACTTCAGTTGTTCGGTCTATGTGAGAGGAGAATTTTGGCACAGCTTTTTCATCTGTATGACTTGATATTTAAGGCAAGGCTTTAGTTAACCTGACACACACTCATCCTTGTACCTCTTCTCCAACACTTCCCAATATTCTTAATGGCATCCTTTTGCTGTACTTTGCTCGAATTGATTGTTTAGAACAATGTGTTGGTACTAAAATTTGCATTCTTCGCTGTCTATTATATTAAATGTTTTTGAAATAAAGTCTGCAAGAGAAAACGATTATTCAGTGACTGTTCTTTGTCTTGTGAACAAATCAGCAGCTGATTAATGGATCCTGATAGCAAGAAGTTTGGAAGAGGTGAGACCTTTCGAATATTATTTTTCATGCTGACCCACACTACTTTGTATGACATGACATGTACATTGTTGCTACAAAGTTGAGTTATGTATCAGACCTTGTTGTGCTTCTTTTTTCAATTTGGAGATTTGTTCCCTTTTGCAAATATTGTTGCAAAAATGCAACTGGCACATGTTACATTATCATCGAACAGTAGTTTCTGGTGCTATTACATATCTATATACATATATCCATATGCATATACATAGTGTCCTCTTCTTGGCGTTAGTCATTTTCAATAATTTCCGACAATATGTAGGCCATTCTAGCACTGAAATTGGATTTTGAATTGTACAAACATATTATTAGATGAGCTGACAAGGACTTGTTGTTGAGAATAAAATGATCATATATTTGCAGATAAGGCTGGCTGAATCACCATTCATTTTGAAGATATTGGCCTCACTAGAAATGCTACATATGGAAAAGGAACTGGTCTTGTAGGGGTTAATTTTGAAAATCTTCATTATGACATCACATCAATGTGATATAATTTAGGAAACTGCAGTATTTTAGGCCATACGCAGTGTCCTGGAATGTTTCACTTTATTTTTTATTGGAAGATTAATTGTATTCATTCCAAAATTATTATTATTTCTTCGATTGAACGGCTTGGAAATCCTAGACCCATCGAAATGAGTGACGACAAGTAGAATATAGTCTCAGTAGGAAAAGAGACTTGCCACGCCTTAGCTTGAAGACGGGAGCTAAAGTTTGGATGGAATAAAAAAGAGGGGCGGCATGTTTCTGTAGAGCTACGTATGATAGGTAAACATAGTGATTGATTTAGCATTGTTCAAAATAAAGCTTCTCTTTTTGAGGTTGAGGTGCAGATAAAACAATTTGTTAAAGGTTAAATAGGAAGAGACAAGATATCTATTTTGGTCAAGTTCTTTTCTTTTCATGTTTTTATTTATTATTTATTCATTACAGTCTATAACTTCAAAAAACTTGGTCCTTCTATGAAACAGGGCCAAGAGAACTTACAGGTGCTCTCGATCTCATAAGCATCTACAAATTATTGCCTCACCATGCATTTTTCTGTAAGAGGTCGCGCTCTGGTTCAATCTCAGACACACACTACCTTTACAATGTGGTTGGAGACACAGAAATTAGAAAAGGGGAAGGGATGCAGTTGAATCAGCTCGTTCAGGATACTTTTTCAAGTGACAGTTCTTCAAGCATAAAACCATTTGACCTAAGACTCCTAGGAGAAGCCTTTCAACTTAGTGATGCAGCATCAGTTGACTTACCTCCTGTAAGAAATTTGCCTCCTGGAGGCTCCCATTTAGTGCATACTTTTTGCTTCATCTGTTTGCCCACTGGAGGCTCCCATTGAGCGATTACTTTTTGCTTCATCTGTTTAACTTTAACCATGGTCCTTCTCCTATTGTGACTTGGTTTCCCCATATTGAGGGTCCTGAACATAGCTTCTCTTCATTTCTTAGCTAATCTTTTTGCTGCATTTTATGCGAGCTTGGGACTACTAATTCATTGGTATCTTGGTGCTGTTTTATTTAGTCTGAGAAGGGTACTCCCACAGTTGCTGGGAAATCTAAAGGTCACTCTCACAACAAGGAAAAGCATAAAAAGCACAAGGAGAAAGATAAAGAACACAAGAAGCACAAACATCGTCATAAAGATCGAAGTAAAGAGAAGGACAAGGAGAAAAAGAAAGATAAGAATGATCGTCGTGATTCTGGTGCAGACCAATCAAAGAAACACCGTGACAAGGTTCTAAAATAACATTTACTTGTGTTTTTCCTTGCGAAATAGCAAAATGTACTCTGGAAGCTAATACTGACTTGCAAATGTTTCGAGTGGCAGAAACTATTATGTGTTATGGATCCTTTTGTTGCCTGTGGCTTAATGTTTTTTTTTTTTTGTGCGTTATTTTCTTGTTCTTGTATTTTATTTTAAT
Organism: Fraxinus greggii; assembly: GCA_903798315.1. NCBI lineage: Eukaryota > Viridiplantae > Streptophyta > Magnoliopsida > Lamiales > Oleaceae > Fraxinus > Fraxinus greggii. The sequence continues at coordinate 2,454 of CAIGRK010303423.1, read as the reverse complement.
TCATGAGACCAAAGTAAAGGAGATCAACATTATGCATGACAAGGAAGATTAAACTTGCGTGCATTTCTACAAGTCCTAGTTTTAGCTTTGATCTTTTGTAACCATAGATTTTCTTCTGATGTTCTCGATCCACATACAACTTTCTTTGCTTAGAATTTATATCGACCTGTTGATCATTTATTTGACCAGATTAATATACTTTTTTGATTTCAGAAAAGGAAGCATGATGAGAATGGAGTTATTAATGACATTTAGAGACACAAGAAAAGTAAGTTACGATGGGTTGAATTGGATCTACTTCTATCATTTTTTCTGATTATTTTGGCTCTTGAGATTTTTTAATCCAAACATTCTCATGTTTTTATAACTTCCTTCACATCTGGGTTTGTGATTATTTCTCCAAATTTTGTATTTTCATATTTACAGCTTGAGAGCCCAAAGGTTGATGAGATGGCAGTGGCAAAGGTAGCTGCTGAAAGTGGCACATTGTACTTTATTTTATTTTTCTTCAGATGTTGCAGTTGAGAATTTGAGGATCCTTTGCTTACTGTTGTCGAACTACCTAAGGTACATAACATATATATCAACCATAGCTTCTTTTACATTGCTGCGTTTAATTTATATTCTTCATTATGTTTTAAAATCTTTAAAAAGGCTATATCGGATACCAAGGATTTTTCCCTCTATGGAGTGAGGTGTAAGTCTCAAGTTAGACTAATAAGTAATTCAAAAGAATGTAAAAGTACAAAAATATGCTCATAATATACCATACTCTTAAAAATCGATAATAAATATGTTAACAAAATTAGAAGTTTAGCTTGCAAACATAAAATAAAACAATAAACGAAAAAAAAAGTACAAAATGCTAGGGCTATCCAGAAAATGCAAGATAAACTGGTCAATTAACTTAAAGTCAACTTGAGGCTTAGCCTTCGAGGCATAGGCCTCACAAATGACACTCAAGGGGTGGGATTTGAGCCGTTTTATTTAGATGGTAGGTGTAGTTAGAAGCCGTGGAAACTCTTATAGGATCTCATACTTGTGGTGGTTGTATATACCCTAATAGCTTCTTTTTCAAAAACAATGGATCAGCTTTTGTCTCGGGGCATTTCTGTGAACTTAATCATATATCAAATATAGAAATTTGTACTCATGGAAATCAAAGAAGTTTTAAATACAAATTTTGATGTGGAAAGGATTTTACACGGTTTTATTGGAGAAAGAAAATGAATGTCATTCCTGTTGAGGTTAGATATCTCAAATTTGGTTTTATTGAGTTGACCATGGATAAAGTTTGGAGTATTAGACATAATAACTTGCGTAATGCACCTAATATTCTCCTTCGTTATCCATTTTTTGATCTTTTGTATTCCCTCCGGCGTTAGTGGTGAAAAGAATGTGGTGTTGAACTGTCTCATCCAATAAACTTTTTGCTTGTTCCTTTATATTTAAACTACGTGACATTGATTTTGCTGAACTCTTTAATAACTCTTCACGGGATAGTTATATTGAAGATGGACCAAGAAATTAGGATTTATTCCGAGGATTTTAGTTTATTTGATTTATTTCTTTTCCACTACCCTTTAGGGAAGTTTCCACTATTGAAATTAATTTTCTCGTTGCTTGTTTATTCTTTCAGATGCCGAGAAGATAAATCGAGTTATTCAAGTATAGGAGTACAAGGTGGAAATGCTGAAAATGAACTTTGTTGTGTCGAATAAAGGTTTGGCTGCTTCATGAAAACTTTGATACTTCAGTTCAATGGTGATTTGTATATTTCAGCAATTCAATTTTTTTTCATAAAATATTTACCTTGCTAGAATTTTTGTCTCAATAATTTAAATTAGCTTAGTTTTGTGTGCGTTTTAAATGAGCATATGAAAATTGTAACTTATGAAAATATGGTGTTTAAAGTGTAATTATACTTTCGTTCAATATGTGTTTTGTATTTTTTTTTTTTTTGACTTACTGTGTTTAATGTAATGTGTAAAATTGTAACATTTGGAAACATAATATTTAATTTATAGTTATATGGATGTATACATTTTCTTTTACTTAAAAATCCATTTAAAATTTTAAACCATGGGAATTAGATAAGCTACTACGATAACGTAAAAATGCACCTTTGAACGGCTATAGAAATTGACCTATAATTAATCTCTAATTTACGTAAAAGTACGTGGAAATGACCTATTTCTAGTCGATAGTTTTCGTCAAGTCAAGTTAGCCTTCCACACGAGTAAGATCAAACCGAGTCACACTCGTAGCTTTTTCACTTTTGACCCCCAAAAAAAAAAACACCCAAAATTTAAGGAGTGACCTTGTGGGGCCACATGCATATCGAATTGGATCGTGTCATGGATTGGCATGATTTAGGTTTGGAGAAATACATGGGCTTATTTTTTAGCTCACCAGCATATATATGTTAAATTCATCAATGATCATCATATTTTA
>CAIGRK010303383.1:0-11027 GCA_903798315.1 Fraxinus greggii | reverse complement strand
AGTGCAATAATGAATAAAAGGTTAGAAAAGTAAGCTGATTAGCCATCTTTCGTTTCTTGTTTTTTAGACAAAGATGCTTTTAGGCCAAAATTGAAATGCTCTCACGTGATAGCTGCCTTTGAGCTTTTTCCCACTCATTTAAGTGAGAAGATGGCCACTCAACCAATATCGATTACATATCCACTGACCCCTTCTTTCTGATGTTCCATTTTGTTCTCCCATTTCCAAACTCTCTCTATATACACATACAAATATACGTATTCATATTTGAAGTCGAAATCCTAGTGCCTTTGTCAATCACAACTCCCAATTTGATTATTCGGTTAAATTTAGGTTTACCTGATTTTAGTACTAAAAATACAATATCTGTGAGATTTGCAATAGACTCACTTGCACCATTAGATAAATGGAAAAATCACACGACAATCGAACCTAATGCACTCCATATGGCTAAAACCAACAAGACTAAAGCTAGATCCCGCGCGCGTGCACACACACACATACACAAAGGATACTCTGAATTATAAAACTATAATGAAATATACAATTAATAAACATTTATCGGATTTGAAAAAGAAAAAGAATAAGTTCGATCCTCTTATCTTTGATTTCTCAAATCAAAAAACCATGGATCGAGATCCTGATGCATATGGATACAGACAGTCCAATGGGAGTAAGATAATGTTTATCGAGGAGGTCCAATAATGTGTCTTTATAAAGAACTTTTTGAGACATTATTAACATAGGGACGATTCTCTTTGTAAATAATAATCAATTTCATTTTCTTTTAAAGTTTTCGTGAACCTATTATCCAATGGAAACTACAAAGAGGATAAAATGTTGCCTCGAGTGATTCTAGTAGAAAATTACAATTTAATATAAGTGTTCAAGTCTTTAAGTGCGCACATTTCAAATTCTTTACCATTATTATTATTAAATAAAAGGTACAAGAACACAAATAAATTGGTAACAATTAATTTATATACAGAACTATGAAAATAAAATCATCCGAGGATCGTACTAAATTCAATTCACCAGTAAAAAAAATCATAATTTCTTTTATGTTCCTAGATCACATAATCTGGTCCAAAAGGCAAATGTATGGCTAAACTTAAAAACTTTGTTTATAATTGATTAACACTTGAAAGAAGTAAAAGCTAGTAAGTTAAATTTTACTTAAAATTTAAAAAGTAACTTATTGCTCGCTAAGCTAGCTATCAAGAATCATATGGCAGACATGATATTCAGCTCCTACATCACTGGCACTGAAAATTTTCTTCCTTAGACAATAATGCTTATCCAATATATTCAATCAACTTTATTCCATGTACTCCTCACCGACTAGCTACAAGTTTATTTTCGTATATTGTTGCAACAACATTGTACGTACCAATGTACCAAATGTCCTATCAAAAATAATATAAGCTCATTATATAAACGGTTCAATAATTATACTAAGCATATTGCGCCAATATCGACTGTGACCCTGTTATGTATTAAGCCGTAATATCTTCTTAATAAGAAATCGATCAAAAATTGAATAACAAGCTATGCTCCTCGAATACATTAATGTGTATCCCAGCTTGATTAAATGTGAAATCTTGATTTCTGATTTGAAAAATATCACTGTGACAGAAGAGTCCGGCCAGATTCTTTGACAGAAGGTAGTGTAGTGGAATGTGATTTGGTGGAAATACTGATCATATTTTAAATGGTCTTATGATAGAATGTCACGTGCTATTATGTCAAGTATTATATCACTGTAATATTGATTCTTCTGATTTTGGAAGATCTAATCTGTATTGGAAGTTGTAGAAAATTTAGACGCACTGATCGTAGGAGATTCCATTTTATTGCTCCAAGAAACACAGAAATTCAGATCCATGCATGGACATCATCAGAACCTGACGAAAAAGGAAAAAAAATGTCACCAAAGATTTAAACATGGATTTTTGAAGAGTTGAAGACATTGATTGTATTAATAAATCCAAGCTGACATATATATCCAAGTGAGGAAGTACTATTTCTTCTTGTTTTTCACAAACTTAACTAAAGGGACTTGAAGAAAATGACCCAACGAATCTAAATATTTCCAAAATAAGAAAAATGCCAAGTTACAGGATATGTTATCTATTATCAGATTCTTATCTTAGTTTACCATAAGTCAATTCTTCAACAGTAAATTTTTCTCCTTTTTTAAGTAATAGTAGTTCGTTCAATTTCATTAATTTAATTAGCTAGACAGTTCTTAGAAGAATAACAATAAAAAATGATTATAGTCTATGTTGAACCAACTTATTTTCTATTTTTTTAAAATCAAAACATATTATTGAATCATATGGTCATGAAGTCACAAACCATGCTGCCAAGATGGAATAAGGAATACGCTCATAAGAGACATGATCACCATTTAAAGTAGCTACTGAACGTATAGCAACAAGTACCACAACTCACTTTAGACAAAAGTACTTCAATATGCCGTAAAATAAGAGCATGGAGCCATGAACTACAAGTTACGCCCAAACGTATGTCATTGAACAGGCATCACATTCGACTATATCTTGGACAAGAGAACAATCACGAGCATAAGGGGTACTATTAACAAGAAAGAGTAAAACTTTGGATTGGTCTGGGGACTAACAAAATCAGCAAGGCTTAAATTGAAACCAACGAGTAAATTCGAGGACTAAAAGCATAACTAATCCTTTCGCATATCCGAGGAGACATTCCAAATCATAAATAATGTTATTTGAAGGGCAAAAAAGTGGTCATCTAACATGCCAAATCACGTATAATAATGAAAAGTCTCCAACAATCATGCACTTCATGCGATTATTAATTAATTAGTATTATATACATGAATCTATTCGAGGAAAAAAGGGAAGAAGATTTGTCTCCTTTAGGGTATGCATTGCATTAATAGAGACTACATAAATATGTTTTAGACAAAAGAACATTGTAAAGGATGGGAAGGGCAGAGATTCCAGTTGTTTAATGGAGGAATGGGATGGGGCATTCCTCCTACACTTTGTTATCTCATGACCAATGCCTTTTCTGCCACTCTTCTATGCCGCACCTCAAACTTCATCCTATAATATAAATGTGTGTCGGGGCGTGTGGGCGCAGTCTCCGGCACAACGAAAGCGTAAGAAGAGACAAACATAGAATCGACGAACTCAATTGGTTAGGAAGAACATCAACTATGAATTGATAGAATTGGAAATGGTTTCGAAGCTCTTAAGATTCATTTTAAGTATTCTTTAAAATTTACGGATTTGTCGATCCAGTGTTTACTTTAGGGTTTAGTTGTATCATCAGATATATGAATTCTCAAAAACAAAAATCTTTGAAATTTCGTAACTTCCTCCGTCAGTATCATTTTTTAAATACAAAGGACTCTTCATTTGCTTACATGAGTTACATCATTGGCTCAGAATTTGTCCCCAACTTTTCAATTTTTCACTGCCTATGGAATCGTGCATTCATGCACGAGACATAATACACACACGTATATATACCTACGTATATCTATGTATGTACCATGTATATGAAGACAAAGAAAATATATATGCTGGCTTTTATCATAAACAGCTGCATAATTTTCACTTCTTACAACAGTACAGTTTCTTGATAATTGAAAGGTCAAATACTGTAATGTCCTGTCAAATCTCCTGGTCCATTACTAAGGTAGAAATCAAAGCATTTTACTCATGTCTAGTACATTTAACTCGACTGAACCATATATCTTGTGAAACCTGTGTATCAAATATACGTAAATGAACAATATTGAACATGACTTTACGGTGTAAATTATTCAATACTCCCAGCTTTGGTCATCATGCATTTATGTTACACAGTCACTCTATGAGTCAATTGACTGATAAAAAAGTAAAGTAATTGATATTAAGCATCACTTTCTAATGATGTAATATATTTCCAACTGCATCTCCAATTATGATGCAGTATTTATTGTAAAAGAAGTTACCATGGACTGATAAAATTACACTGGAGAATTCGACCACTCTTTATAACTACTGTTACAAATTTGTACCCATCATACGTCAGTCATTCACCTGATAAATTAAAACAGTATATGTGAAGTACAAACTCAGAAGAGACTGTGTATTTATTCACTAGCATTTTCCTTTTCATCAGCAGACCTTTTTTGGAATTGCAATTGAATAATTTGATTGCCTGTTGACATTATCATTCCCGTCTCCAAACAAGGTAGGTTAATTTCTTTTGTACCATTAGCTGGAGGTCGAGCGGAGCCACGCAACTTCCAAGTCTACAATAGTTCATTTTTAATATAAAAAAGGTATAATTGCAGTAACGGTACCAACTTTTCATTTAATAGTAGACTTTGCGCAAACATTTCATTTGTGTCATTCACGGTATCAAACCTTTCAAAAATTCTCACCTGGGGTCCAAATGGATGGTTTCCGTTAATTTGACCGTTAGATGACCAAAATAATAAAATTTGACTTACCCATCCACCCTCATCTCCTTCTTTCCCAACCCTTTCACTCAAAAACCAAAACCATCTTCACTCAGCCGCCGGCAACCACTATCTCAACCTCCACCCCCAATGTCGCCTCAAAACTAGAACATGGCATATTGATCGTTGTGCTTCAGTGATCACACAAATTCCAAAAGGCACCAATTTTAAAACCCTAAGAAGCCATCTCTCCCCAATCCCCTTCGTGAGAAAGGTACAAGAATTGGAGCGCATGGTACATTTGCAGTAGCAGAATTGAAGTTTTTTGAGTTTTATTTCATTACTTACTAATGTTCCAAGCCCAAGAGTTGCGGTAATTGTATGGAGATGGGAAAGTAGGAGATGGTTTGGCTAGGTGGGTTTTTTTTGTCCAAATTTAATTATTTTAATTTATATAAAAAATGCAAATTTACCCATTTACCCTCTAAACAGTCGTCAAAATTTGGTTAGACTATGGACTTTTGGTCAACTTACAGTCAAATTAACGGAATTCATCTATTTGGAATCCAGGTGAGAATTTTTGAAAAGTTTGGTACCGTGATTGAAATTTTCTCAAAAAATTGCTAAGTATAGTTGTTGAAATGTACATCTATCCAACATTTAATTTAGAAAATAAAATCCGTTTTATTCGTGTGGGGGTGTTAAAGCAAAGATTTAAGTTTTAACAAAGCACTCATCAATCCATATTAAAACCCTAATTCTAGCCACATCAGTTGAGTAATAAGACGATTTTAGTATGTAAATATCCTTCTAAATATCTCACGAAATTGTAAAGGTGTGAACTTGGGCATCAAAAGGCCATCGTTTGGTGGCAACATATTAGCACATTTGTTTTGCCCGCTAAACTTCCACTACTGTGGGATTTTTTAGGTGTGACAAGCTAATCTTAGCACCCTAACATATACAAGGAGAAGGAAAAAAAAAATCATAAATCTTTCGTGTATTCTTTTTCTTGAAATTGTATACATGCATGACTCACATAAAAATAAGCAATTAAGCATGACTGTATAAAGTTCATTTAGGACAACGCTAAAACAAAGTTTAATTCACACACGTGTGAGTGTGTGTATGTGTGTGTAGGTTATTAAATACTGAATTTGGGAGAAACCAGGGCCAGAAAATTTTCCTTGGACTGAATTGAGTGGTAAAGTGTCAGAATGAATTAATGGCAGGAAAAAAGGGCTTGTAGCTGGAAGAAAGAAATGGGTTTTTCAAATTAATGGTCTTTGTGCAGAGGATCTACTCATAATGTTTGTGCAATTATAAGGCTTGTTCCTTCTGATAACTCATAATTGACTAGCTCAGGGATTAAAAAGCACAGTCACCACAATAGAGTGGTAGTTTTGAATGCCAAATTTTGAAAAATAAGACTCTTCCGTAATGGGACAGCCAAAAGTGTGGACCTCAGCAAATCATTTTAGTAAATTTTATAACACCGCGGTCATAATTCTAACATCTCACATCAATTAAAGTCGAAACAAATAAATAACATATAAGAGTTTGGAGTGTTATTTTAAGATGAAATTACAAGTCTTATCAAATGACCAATGCAATAAATTTTAAGATTGTTATTCTCAAACGAAATAGGATAGAGAACGTGTATGAGAGAGATTGGTCATTATATAAGGGTGTAAAGAGATGCTGGGGTTTTACTTGTTTAATATACGAATAGTCAGAGGGACTAAAATCGATTCAGTGTGAAGGAAAAGGGCTAAATAATAATGGAAGAACAGCTCAATCCTTTAGCTGTTACTCGTCTTCTTCAACACACTCTAAGGAGCTTATGCACTCATGAAAATTCACAATGGGTTTATGCAGTTTTTTGGAGGATTTTACCAAGAAATTACCCACCTCCAAAGTAAAAAATAATGCTAAATTTTCATCAAATTCTTGCATATTATGAAATATCGAAAAGTTTCCGTTTATAACTTCGAAAAAAAGCTGTTAGATCTAATGCAATATATGTAATCGATACATCTTCCTTTTTTCTATGTTTTCTAGGTGGGATGGCCAAGGAGGAGTATATGACAGATCAAGAGGCAACAGGAGGAACTGGTATTATATATATAAGGGTCTTTATACGAGTACTAAATTATGCAAAATCGCTTATTTTTTATTGATTTATTTATGTTGAAGATATGATGTTTAGGATATTGGGTTGGGAAGATGGTTTCTGCAATTTTGCTGCTTCAACATCTGAGATTAATCCTAGTGAATGTCCGGCCGGCTCCTCGGTTTACGAGTATCAACACTATCAGGGACTGCAGCCTGAGCTGTTCTTCAAGATGTCCCATGAAATCTACAATTATGGTGAAGGGTAAGGAGAAATTGAGAAACCATTTTTATTGGATGAATTCAGAAAGAATGATACAAACATGCTGATCTTTTTTTCATTTTCTGAAGTTTAATTGGAAAAGTGGCGGCAGATCATAGCCATAAATGGATCTATAAAGATCCAAATGATCAAGAAATTAACTTCTTATCTGCATGGCATAACTCACCTGATTCTGTAAGAAATTGATCCTTTGAATTCTTGTTAGTTCAACTGATTAGACTATAATTTCATGTTGTAATTTGTAATAAATATAAGACTACATTTTACTTTATATATATTGCTCATTTTCTTAATTAATATTTACTTATTTGATTAATCAACAGTATCCCAGGACTTGGGAAGCTCAGTTTCAATCTGGTATAAAGGTATTACATCAAAGAAACATCATATGACATGTTTGGGTACATTGGACAATATAATGGATAAGATTCTTAACTTATTTTTCTTGCTTATTCACGGAGTACTATTACGATGCGCTTTACCAAAATGAGCTATCGATGGCTTATAATAATCAAATTGAATTGTATTACAGACTATTTCCTTGATTTCTGTTAGAGAAGGTGTTATTCAGCTAGGAGCTGTTCATAAGGTCCTCTTTCACTCACTCTCACGCGCGCACACACACACACAAGAAGTTAAAATCTTGTTTATATGTTGAGTTGGACGTGCTCTAAATGTCTAGTTTCTCTTGTCGTGAACTGGATATATATGAAGGTTATTGAGGACCTGAGCTATATTGTGTTACTAAGAAAGAAGTTCAGTTACATTGAAAGCATTCCAGGGGTTCTTTTGCCACATCCATCCTCTGCAGCATACCCCAATGCACTAGAAGCATTTCGTTATCAGAACAACATGATACCCCCTACTGAATTCTACAATCATTTTAATCAGCCAATGAAAATAACCCCTTCAATTAGCAGCCTAGAAGCACTTCTCTCCAAGCTACCTTCTGTTATCCCAGTATCGCCCCTCCCAGTTTCTGGTTATTATGAACCTCAGACACAACAATTAGCCTTGGCTAGTCCTATGGAGCTTATGGGAGTCGAGAAAGTGGCCAAGGAAGAGTTCGACGATGAAGGAAACGAGAAGGACGTTGGAGAGGCGAGCAATTCTGTACCGCATTATCACCACCATATGCATTTTGCTTATCATCATGACCTAAATTTAAGTAGCAGCCTGCACAACAATTGATGATAATCAAGGTTTCGATCATGACAACGATTCTATTGTTGTAGTATTTTATCAGAATGTGTCTTCATGGCTTTCTTTAGTAAATAATGAAGCAATTAGTTAGCTGTGAAATGTTAATTTCATATCAATCGAGTGAATCTATCTTTTGTCACGTTGCCAATATAGCCCAATAAGTTTTTATTTTTTTCCTAATTCTTCCTTGCATCAATGGGAAGCATATTTGGCTAAGCTTTAAAAATTACTTACAAGTAAATAAATAATATCTAAAAAAACATTTTTATTTATTAAAAATTGAAAATGAGAAAGTTTTTTTGAGAGTAAGGTAGGAATTATTTAAAAATGATAATAATAACTTTTTTAAAATTTTAAAAAATAAACAAAATATACAAATATTTTATTCATTAATTTCTCCAGTTCAAAAATGGGTTTTTATATTTGTTGGCTAGTTGGCTTCCAACTCCATTTCATCAATTATACAAAAAAGAATTAAGTCTTATTTTCAACAAATAATGAAATTATCAAAAACTCAAAAAATCTTGATTGATTTCAAGTCTTTGTAAGACACTAGCAATCTTATTTATTTGTTTATGTTAATGAACAAAAGCAAAAGCAAAAACAATTACATTTCATTCAACTTCAGTTCGTTCTTTTCTTCTCTTGTGCTGAATCAATTTTCTATCCATTACAAGTGTTAATCTTAATCGAAATAATAGTAGTAGTAGTAATAATAACAACAATAATTTCCTATAAATTTCGGGAATTATAAGCTCTTGGATAATAAAGTGCAGCCATCAATTATTGACACCTTAAAAATACAAAAAACACATTAAAAATATTTGTCTACGATATTGTCAAACATATTGAATCTAACATGTCAAAACATGCCATAGGTATGTTTACAGCTCTTCGTGATTGCAAATAATCTTGTCAAATAAATGAATTTTGATAAAAATTTGTATCATTTTTTTCCTATTTGTGGACAAATATTAGAAAATTTGTGACATAAAAAACATATTACAAATTGCATTTAAATCAGACACTACAAAATCTAGCACAAATGAGGCTTACAGGACCAAAAATAAAAACTTCACAACAACGGAAATTTTGACATATCCTCTTATATGGGCATATTCTCGACTGGATAGTACAATGAACAAGATTTTTAAATTCATTTTATATAGTATTATCCCAGCCAACTTACCAAACATGTCTCAAAAGGCAAAATTTTACTTCACAATTCTCTAATTCGAATTTCTCCTGGACATAATGTATATGAACCACCCCTTCAAGGGCAGACAAAGACGCGAAGGGAGGCCTCCGAGTGTACCATCTGAAGCCACTCGATTTCCCTATTGACACAATCCGGACTACCAAAACAATACGATAAAATTGTCTAAAACTTGAAAGAGCAAGCATTATGCCCCTCAGTCAGGAGAATAAATGGGAGCTCGTATTTTATAAACGACCTTTCCACCTCACAAGTCATGGGGGAAGTTCTTGATTTGCCCTTCATCCAATTAAAACTCAAACACGAAAAGATATCTAGATAAATTGGAAAAAGACAGAATTATTGAGATGAAGGATGAATTAAGAAAAAGAAGAAAAAACGTGCCCTAACATGGTCTATGCGACCGCATAAGCCATTTAGGCTTGCGGTTGCATAGCACTTTGCAGGAAAGGGCAGCAAATCCTATAACTATGCGACCGGTCGCATAGTTAAGAGATGTGGCAGTTGGCTGAGTTTTTTTTGAATTTTCTGGTGGTTTATTGATGAAACATTGCACCTCTTGCTTTGAAATTGGAACCACTCCTTATGGAATGATTAAAATCTATAAATACTTGTTGTGCTCGTCCCAAAATATGAATGAAAGAAAAAAAAATTATTGTATTATTCATCCAACTTTTCAAAGAAAATTTTGTCCTTCTACATATTCAAATTCATCTTTTTCACTTGTTCATTTGAAGATTCACTTTACTTTTGGTGATCTTCGTTAAAGGCTTGTTTAATCCTACAAACTATTTGCCAATTAAATCCATAAAAACATTGCCAAGGAGGCAAATATCATCTGAGGACAACGATATATTCTTCATATTCAAGCCTTTGTCGGATTTTATATTCATCATCTTCTTCCTTTAATTTCTCGATTGGTGTACTTAATGATAACAGAATTATCACAAGAAAAGGTAAAAGATGATTGCATTATACCAATAACTGCCTGGAATGTAAAATTTGAGTAGATATTAGGTGATTTGTTAATAAATTGTGCCTCAATAACTGCAGTCTGTGGGTTTTCAGGCTGCTTTGAGAAGTTGAATATAACTCTCAAGGAGCTGCTCTCGAATGCAACGATTACTTTTCGGCAACTGAAAGCAAACGTATCAAAATATTAGGAGAAAGGTAACGGCACCAACTAGATACATAGCTCGACGAAATATACCGGGCACTGATGAACTGGCACCAACCCCGTCCAACAAATCCATCATAGAACTTCCAACAGGAGACGAGACTTGTGCTGAAGGTGCAGGAGGGGAGGTCGATGTGTCTTAACATGTCCAGATCCTGACTGGGTGATAACATATTGGGCGTGGATGTTGACAAAAGATCCAGTAAGACATCATTACTCCTCTTCTGGGTCTGATTGATTCCTGAAACGTTTCAAGGAAAAGAGAGTGCGTGTTTGTCTTGAGAAATCTCGTTTTCTCCCATAACAGTAACTATCCTGTTTAGCTTTGAGTTTCAAATCACAGGTGCAGGTGTCCTAACAGCATAGTCATCTATCTACTACTTATATTAACAAAACAAACCAATACTTTTGTCTTCTTCTTTTGACTTGTTGATGCGTTTTTTTTATCGTAAGTGTATGATATCGTAACAAGTAATATAGTGGATCTTTAAGTCTGGATTATCATTTCCACGAGGACTATACTTTAGATTTAATCTACTTTTCATAACTCTTATTTGATAAAAGGAAAATAAAAAATGATAATGTTTGTGAGTAGTTT
>CAIGRK010303353.1:0-18890 GCA_903798315.1 Fraxinus greggii | reverse complement strand
TCTCTAACAAGATCTCGTTGACAACTATAAAGGATTAGCCCTTGTTTGGTGGTGATTAAAATTTAGATTTTAATATAAGTCAAAATTAATAATTAAATTTCAACGTCACCAAAAAAAAGAACTAACACATATGTGTAATAAATAATGAATATGTGCTTGTCCAAAGAAAAATATTATTGTACTTCTGTTTATTTTTAACATACCATTGATGTCCTTTTATTTCCAACGCTACCTTTTAATCTTTTAGTATTGAAAGAAAGCAAGAGTAATATTTGATCAAGTACAAGTTTTTGTGTGCCTCGTCACCTCCTTTTAAAATTCAAGACAACTTCCTTTATTTTCCCCACATTTTCTAATTTGCCCCTGATCTCTAACCTAATTCCCTTTGGGCTTTGGCCCAGCCCTAATGAAGTTTTTGGACTTAGAGGTCATGTGTGCTTGCATTGGGCATAACACATAAGCTTTTGATTGGGCTTATGTTTCTGTCACGCTGAAAAAGGAAAATAAACCCCAAGTTAGTTTAGAATCAGATTTGTAGTAGATTTTTTTTCGAAAATTCGATGGAATACGTAATTGAAAAGTCACGAGTCTCATAAAGCTTGTGGTCAAAATTATATATTGACTTTGACCTAAATTTTAAAATAGCCAAACCAAACCAAACCAAATCGGGGCTAAATAAGAAAGTTGATGTAGTTAGTACTTAGTAGGTCCAAGTTATGAAATCCAAACGTGCGGCTGTAAAACATGATGCCTTATCTACACAAAAATTGTGGTAGTAACACTCCATTTGTCTTCGTCGCTTCATATTCCCAACTCTCACACAGCAATACTTGAAGAGTTTCCTCTCCTAAATCATGGCGTCTTTCACTGTATTCCCCGTCACCCCATCTCCGGTAAAATCATCGTCAAACTCGTTTCAATCCTTAGTTTTATTCATGCTTAAGCAACTTTGTTATTTTCTGGCCAGTTGTGCTCTAGCAAGAATGGGATGAACTCACCTTCACAAGCAGCGCTCATAAAATGCATGAGAAGCACGCATTTAGTTCAAAGGGACAATAAGATGAAGGTCTCGTGCATGGCAAGTATTCCTGCAGATGATCGAGTGCCTGATATGGGAAAGAGGGAGCTCATGAATTTGCTCCTTTTGGGTGCTCTTTCACTTCCCAGCGCCGGCATGTTGCTTCCTTATGCTTCGTTCTTTGTCCCACCTGGGTAATTTTCCAATTCTTTGCATATTTCCTGTAATAAACCTGTTGAAAGTCCAGTGTGATTCTTCTTGTCGGGTAATTAATTCCATCGGCGTAAACGTGAATTCAATGCATAGATGATTTGTATGCTACCAGTGGGGTTGAAAAGCATTACTTCAACTTAAATTTTATCATTTTTATTAGGATTTAACACCCTTTGAATGCAATTCTTATCGTTTTTGAAAGAAAGCAGCAATCTGAAATCTAGAAAAATTGAACAAAGTAAAATATAAACTAATTTGCAGTAGAATTATTCATTCAAAAATCAAAAAGAAATGAAAGAGATCTCCATCATATATAGATGGAGATAATTCAGTACACCCAATAAAAGAGGGACAACTCAGCATTACAAAAATAACAGAATATGAATAAAAACGTAAAACTGAAAAAACGTGAACACAGCACGTCTTTTCTTTTATTCTATAAAGCTAGGCTTCATCAACTTTTGTGCTGCTTCATTTGCTGGCCAACTGGTAGCTTGCTGATAATTCATCATCNNNACAACCAATAAAAGAGAGACAACTCATCATTACAAAAATAACAGAAAATGACTAAAAACGTAAAACTGAAAAACGTGAACAAAGAACACGTCTTTTCTTTTATTCTTTAAAGCTGGGCTTCATCAACTTTTGAGCTGCTTCATCTGCTGGTCAACTGGTAGCATGCTGATAATTCTTCATCCCCCCCCCCTCAAGGTGGAGGTTGGTGTAAATCACTCAACCCTAACTTGGAAAGAAGACGATAAAATTGAGGAGCAGCAAGAGATTTCGTAAAAATATCCGCAAGTTGTGCATGGGAAGGAATATGTAGTGGAAGAATGAAACTAGATTTATACAAATTTTGAACCAAATGACAATCAATCCCCAAATGTTTTGAGCGTTCGTGAAAGACCGGATTTGCTGTGATATGCAAAGAGGCTTTGTCATCACACCATAAAGAGATAGGGAGTGTGAATGGAATGTGAAGATCATTCAGAATATAACTAATCCATAGCAATTTGCAAACTGTACTCCCCATACTTCGGTATTCTGCCTCAGCCGAAGATCGCGAAACTATAGTTTGCTTCTTAGTTTTCCATGAGATAAGTGCTGAACCCAAGAAAACGCAATATCCCGTGAGTAACTTCCTTGAATCCGAGCAAGAAGCCCAGTCAGCATCTGTGTAAGCCTGTAAATGGAAGGAACGTTGTGTAGGGAAGAAAAGCCCTTTCGAAGGGCACCCTTTCAGATATTTAAGTAGATGCATAGGAATTTCCCAATGTGATTCGCATGGTGCATGGACAAATTGGCTAAGTTGTTGTACGCCATATGTTATATCAGGTCTTGTTAAATTCAAGTATAGGAGTCTCCCAATTAACCTTCTATATCTCTTTAGTTCGGGAAGTAAAGAACTTGCTTGGTTAATCAGTTTGGTCCCTTTCGGAATTGGCACCTGAGTTGGCTTAGCTCCTATTAATATTGTATCTTGAATCAAATCAAGGATGTACTTTATCTGATTAACATACAATCCTTCATTGCTGCGTGCAATCTCGAGTCCCATATCCCATATCTTTGATAGTAAAAGCCTTATGCAAGTATTGTTTGACTGCAATAATGTCATCTTCATGTGAACCAGTGACAAGGACATCATCAATGTAAACCAAAAGAATAAGGATCCTCTGAGAATGATGTTTTATAAACAGGCAGTGATCTTGTTTAGATTTGTGAAAACCAAAGCTGTGAAGTTTTGAACAAAGTTCAACATTCCATTGTCGTGATGCTTGTTTCAATCCATATAAACTACGCTTTAATTTGCAAACTTGTCCTAGTAGTGCCTTATGAAAACCATCAGGAGGCAACATATATACTTCCTCATAAGAATCCATGGAGGATGGCGTTGTTAATGTCCAGCTGGTGTAAAGGCCATTCCTTAGCTGCCACTATAGTAAAGAGTATTCTCATGGTAACCATTTTTGCCACGGGTGAAAAACTATCAAAATAGTCTACCCTCTGCAATTGGTGATATCCTTTGGCAACAAGTATTGCCTTGAGCCTGTCAACTGTACCATCTGGGTGTAATTTTACCTTACAAACCCATCGTGAGCCAATAGCTTGTTTCCCAGGAGGAAGATTTGTCAATTCCCAAGTTTGGTTACTCTCTGGTGCATCAAGTTCTTTCTGCATTGCCTGAGTCCAATCTTTACTCTGACTAGCTTGATTATAAGAATTTGGTTCCTGGACAATTGACAAAGTAGCTAGAAATGCAACATATGATGAACTAAGGTGTGGCAAAATATGATAAAGAAAAGTAGAAGGTGTATATCTTGTTGAACCAGATGGTTCTTTCCTGCAAAATGAAGTAAGATCAGCAGTTGGCAAAACTTGTGTGCTGTTAACATTGGTAACAAAATCTTGCAGCCAAGGTGGTTTAGATTTTATCCTGGTACTATGTTTAAGAATAGAAGTAGGTGAAGTTGGTGATGGAATAGGTGGAGAGTTAGAGTTTTCTTCTAACTGTGGTTCAAGAAAAGGAACTGGAATCAATGAAATTGAATCAAAAGCAGTGTTTGGAGAATTTGTAACTTCCTGTTGTGTGTCCATTTCTGGTAGATCATGTAATGGAGTTTTGGTATTGTCTTTCCATTTATATGTTGTTTGTGATAGATTTTTATCTGAATCAGATTCCCGAGTAAGGGGTAATGGAGGAGAAAAATCATCAGAGACATTATCCTTAAAAGGAAAAATGGATTCAAAGAACTTTACATCTCTGGATACTTGAATCTGCTTGGTAGAAATATTGAAAACTTTGAATTTTTTTTACCAAGATTAAAACCAAGAATGACGTATTTATATCCCCTTTCCTCAAACTTGTCCTTATGTGGTTTAGTATTAGCAATGTAGCAGAGTGAACCAAAGGTCTTGATCAGAGAGTAATCTGTTTCTTTCCGTACAGCGTCTCAAAAGGAGTAAGCCATCCTAGGATTTTTGTGGGAAATCTGTTGATTATGAAAGTTACCATCAATATGGAATAGGTCCAGAACTTTGTTGGTAAATTTGCTTGGAACATTAAAGACCTTGCAGTTTGGAGTAAATACTTATGTTTGCGTTCTACAACTCCATTTTGTTGACGAGTGTAGACGCATGTTCTATGATGCATGATCCCAGAATTTTGAAGCAAGGTTTGACACTCATTACTAAGGAATTCAGTTCCATTGTCTGTTCTTATGCACTTGACTCTTCTATCAAACTGGTTTTCAACCATTTTAAAAAAAATAATCAAGTGTTTTTCTGACTTGTGTTTTGTGTAGAAGTAGGAAGGTCTAGGTAGCTCTACTGAAATCATCCACCATGGTTAATACATATGGTGTCCCTGTCAATGAGAATTGTCTATGTGGTCCCCAAAGATCAACATGCACTATTTCAAATATGGCATCAGTATGAATAGAACTAACAGGAAATGGAGTTCTTTGTTGTTTTGCTTTATGACAAGTTTCATAATGTTGTAAGATATCAGACCCTTTGGAGGAATGTTTCAGAAAATCCAAGTATTGTAAAGTATGAAAAGATGTGTGTCCAAGTCCACTATGTCATTTAAGGAGAGAATCAGTAGAGGATGAAATAGGATTTTTATTGATATCATATGTCTGGTTACAAGACGGAAAGAAATTTGAAATTTTAGACTCAAAAATCGACTGATCAATGTTTCTTTTATTGCTAAACAAGAAACTAGACTCATCTAATAGATATAATTTTCCTATAAGCTTGCCACAATTCTTTCACTCTGCAGGTCTTGCAACAGGCAGAAAGTAGGATAAACAATCAATTTCAAATATGCATTTTGAGTGAGTTTGGGTACTGACAGAAGATTGAATTTGAAACTGGGTATATATAATGATTCTGTGAGATACAATTGTGAATTTAATTTCACATTTCCAATTTTGTTAACAGGTTTGGTAGTTCCATCAGGTAGACAGACATGTATAGGTTGTGTTGTAGTTCTTATTTTTGTCATCAACTTTATGTCTGCACAGATATCATTGCTAGCTCCCGTATCAATGATCCAAGTGCCATGTTTCAAATAATCAAGCTTAGCCAAAAATGAATGATAGAAACTCATACCTGCATACACCTTAATATGGGTAAAATTCACTTTATTCTCCATATCCATTAACATTTTTCCTCTTAAGGCTCTCTGAACTTCCAATTTCACAATGTCTGCTATATTTGTTGATGCACCGATATCATTCTTCCTGACTTCATTCACCTGATCTTCATTAAAATCTAATGGTGTCTCTGCCATGTTTGCTAAATATTTTCCATCAGTAAAGCTTCTAGACCTCTGTTCCTTTAGATCTCTATACCAGTCAGGGTATCCATTTAGCTTAAAACATACATCCTTTGTATGACTATTCATGTTACAATGGTCACGGTGCGAATGCTCCTTTTTTACAACACCAAATCTTATTGTGTTTCCTCTTGCTGAATTGTAATTTTCTCTACCAAAATGTCCCCTACCAGATCCTCTATAATAACCAGTTCTGCCTCCACTATTTTTTTTATACTCAGTAGTTTTAACTAGCTTAGCTGAATTGTCATTTATTTCAGGAAAGATAACGTGCACTTCTCTTTGCTTTTCCACTCTAAGCACCATTGAATAAGCCTTATTGATTGAGGGTAAATGATCCATTACAAGAATTTGGTTCCTTATATGATCAAATGTATCTTTTAATCCCGTCAAAAATTGCAGTAATCGATTAAAAGCTGTCAGATCTGATACTTCCTTAGATACCACACAAGTGCAGGCTGGAATAGGCATTAAACATGCTAGTTCATCCTAGAGTTTCTTCAGTTTAGTCTAATATTTCTCAGCTGTCAATACCACTCGAGAAATGCTTCCTATTTCCCACTGCAACTGATATAATAGGGGTCTATTGCATTCCCCGTATCTCTCCTTTATTTCTTCCCAGAGATCCTTTGCAGACACAGTGTAAATAAAAGCCTCCACGATTTCCTTTGAAATCGAAATTAGTAATCATGATCTGACCATACAGTCTACTCGTACCCATTGCTCAAATTTAGCTGAATTTTCAACTGGTTTTCCACAACTTCCATTAATAAAACCCAATTTCAATTTTGCTCCCAAGGCTATCTTAATAGATCTATTCCAGCTAAGATAGTTCTGACCTGTTAAGTGAGATGTAACTAGCTGCATTCCTGGATGGTCAGCTTTGTAAATCTAATGGATCTCCATTAGAATATGCCTTCTCTGCAACTTGCTTTTTTGTAGCTTCATCGTCTTCAGATTCAATTAGAGGTGGATCTTCGAGTGCTGCCATTTTTGATCTCCGTAAAATTTATTCCTCAGAGCTTTTGAACCTGCTCTGATACCATGAACAAAGTAAAATATAAACTAATTTGCAGTAGAATTATTCATTCAAAAATCAAAAAGAAGTGAAAGAGATCTCCATCATATATAGATGAAGATAATTCAGCACAACCAATAAAAGAGGGACAACTCAGCATTACAAAAATAACAGAAAATGACTAAAAACGTAAAACTGAAAAAACGTGAACACATAACACATCTTTTCTTTTATTATCTAAAGCTGGGCTTCATCAACTTTTGTGCTGCTTCATCTGCTGGTCAACTCGTAGCTTGCTGATAATTCTTCAAAAATCAATAACTTGGAAGAATTACGAGCAAGGGGCATTATGCTTCATTGCTAACTCGAAAGTTTAAGATGTTGGAGACGAAGCACAAATATTTGTATCTTCACCAAGAGAGATATTTTGATGATAAATTTTTATGAATTGTTCGAAATGTATCGAAGCTTTTGGACATTAAGATGTAAATTCTACTTCTGTGCTGCTACTCGCCTTCGTCCTGTTTCGGTCATCTAATAATCATACAGTGTAACATTTACTTTCTATTACAATTTGCATCTTATATAAGGCTATCAATTCAATTGTTTCATTTATGGATGTGAAACGATAGCCTGTCTTCTTTCTGTTCTTCTGTTTTGTGAACTGGAAAATTTCGTTGCAGTCTTTGCCAAATCACATTTTGTCTATACTATGTATATTTCTGCTTTTTAGACACTGGTCTCTATTTTCTTTCTCTGTCATTCCATACATCACAATTTTACATGCTAATGCCAGGGCTGGAGGGGCTGGTGGTGGAATCGTAGCCAAGGATGCATTAGGAAATGATATTCTTGCGGATTTATGGATCAAAAACCATGGACCTGGGGATCGGACCCTTGCTCAGGGATTGAAGGTAATTTTCGTTTTAAGTATCAGTTGAATTTCCATGGCCTGTATTTGAGGTGAGTAGTACAACAGACCAGGGGATGATGCATAGAAGGTTTCACTTGTAGATTTGGAAGGCAAAATATATAAAGAGAATTTTTTGCTTAATAACCTTGTGGTCGATACAAGACTATTCATTAAGTTCACCCATGTCTTTGACCCTCTCTTTTATGCTTAAGTGGATTTTGACGAGAATGATTTGAATTCATTGGACATTAAAGTTAACATAGGAGGAATTCACTTTCTTTATTGATGAAGATAGGTCATGTGGATGAAAAAAATGAGTTGATTCTGCATTGTATGATCTGAGACATAACCCACAAATTTCCATGCCGAGAAGAAACGATTAGGTGTAGTACTTTGCATTCCGTCTATCGGAACATTTCCATGTGCAAAAAAGAGACTTGCTAGAAAAAGAGTAACGAGCACTTGAATTCTGATGAGTTAGGCCAGTGACATTACCAAACTTTAGGTCCATTGGTTGGTAAAGCTATTCTTGCAAAATCTGAGGAAAATATGTCAACAACAAGAAACGTCAACTAATTTATTTCAAGAAAAATTAATCTATATAGTTCTAATTGTTGCTTAATTATTATTGTGCTTGACCTATAAATCTAAGCCTTGTCACCGCATCTCATTACAGCATTTATGGTTGATATTTTTAGCTTCTGTTATATGAGCATGAGCTAGATTGATACTTCGTTCAAAGTATAGAAATGAGAAGTAAACAGTATGAGAGAACAAAAATGTGTAGACAATACTTGTCCGTACACTGCTAACCAAATTGTGGCCTCTAGATATTAGCAACATAGTTGTGATGAAATAAATTTCAGGGGGATCCGACCTACCTAGTTGTGGAGAATGACAGAACACTGGCAACATATGGCATCAACGCTGTATGCACTCACCTCGGCTGTGTGGTGCCATGGAATGCTGCTGAGAACAAGTTCATCTGCCCCTGCCACGGATCGCAATACAACAATCAAGGAAGGGTTGTTAGAGGACCGGCTCCATTGGTAAGTGCAACAAAGTTATGCAATTTTTATCATATTCTGAGATAAACTATATTAGAATTCTGCTTATTTCTTGTTGTCTTCTTTTTGTTGATATTTAACCTTATCAAATTTACTGGAACAGTCGTTGGCCTTGGCTCATGCTGATGTTGATATCGATAGTGGGAAGGTAGTGTTCGTTCCATGGGTTGAAACAGATTTCAGAACTGGTGAAGCTCCATGGTGGGCTTAATTACATTGATTATACTTCCCTTGTGTATATCATATATGGTTGTATGAATTTGTCAATCCATGAAGGAAAACCTTGATTTAATACTGTAGCATTTTCTATCTAGTGGTATTTTGGCATGCTTGTTAGTTGTACATCCTTGTGAAACAAGACATATAAAATTTTGTTCAATTTTACATAAAAAATAACAAAAAAGGAAAATAAAAATAAACTCATTAATATAGTACACAGTATCAAAGAAAAGAAGAATTGTAATTTATTTATTCCTCCGAATTTTTAGTTTAAATTATTAAGATAATTTTCGCACTGAATTTCATTTTTATTTATAAAAGAACGTAAGTTAGGTCTAGAGTATCTCCAATGCAACTGTGGATTGCTTAAAAAAAATTGTCACATAAAAAATTAGACTATGTTTAAAAAAATTCATCTCCAATACAAGCTGACGGGAACTCTATTAGATAGGCATGGCAGAAAAGAAAATAAACAATTTCTAAAGCGAATTTGAACTCTCTCTGTCTTATTTTTTTCTCTTTTTGTTTGTTATTTTTCTTTTCTATTAAATAAAATTGAGTTCTAGATGAACTCAGTGCTTATGATATTTTTGAATTTGATCATTTATTTATTAGATATCAATGACACGTGAACTAAAAATTTAAACTTATTTGTCCACCACGGAAAACAATCCATAGAATGCTCTTAGTATATTATTTATTGTGCTTTCGAAATTGTTTTTTTTTTAAAAAATGTGTGAGTCATAATTGTGGTATTTGAAGTTACTCGTCAGGAATTCGTTTGATTTTAATGTCCACGTCAACGATAAATATTGAATTAACTAACAGATGCTTTGACTACATTTGCATTTAAATTTAAATTCCATAACTTGATTGCACCAAATGATAATTCAATAATTCCTGATCTTAGTTCGCTAAAAATTAATGGTCCGCAATGTATTTTACATCGAATTAACACATATTCCAGGACAAATTAAACAATATTCTTTAAGACGATTAAACAAATTGAATATTCTCCCAAGTCACTTGGACTGTCGGGTTCCTCGTGACTGCTTGCAATTGTAAGAGGAAAAATGAAGATGGCGACAAACATCCAACCGCGATTCTCTCCCTAAAACATAATTTTTAAACTCTAAATATTTGTGAATTGTTTTAGATCTAATCGATATTTTCCATGTTTGGGTTCAAATATATATGCGACCAACATACTTAATCTAGGGAGTTGTCCGTTCTTGAAATTCGAAGGCATCTTATAGGGATATTTGATGAGATATAATTCAAAAAAAAAAATAAAAAATAAAAAGAAATGTATATATTTAATTTACCATAGCAAAAATTGGAGCATTGGTTTTTAACTTATTCAAGTTGGTTCTCACAAGCAACTACTTGGACAAAATAAGTTATATGAGCATTTTTTCCCTAAAACTTAACAAGACTGCTCTTTTTCAAAATTAAGAACAAACAAATTAAAGTTACCTTACGATATGACTTCAAGTGAATTCACCGTATGGATATAATGAAAACAGCAGTCCTGATCTTGTGCCCTCCATTGGGCAGGATAAAAACTTCGTAACACTGACGTAACAAGAGAACTTCAATTATGATTAACTGAAATTTGTTTCTCACGTCAGTCGTGAGAAATTTTTATCTTGTCCCATGGACAAGAGAACGATTCTATTGAAAATAGTAATAATTAGGAGGTCTCGACATGGTTTATAAACTTAGTAGAAACGTACGTTTCATCTATAAATTAAAGTAAATATATCCATAAAAAGAAGGGAAAACAAAAAAAACCTATTAAATGTAATAGAATTATTGCCATCCAAGATGACAGTAATAGCGAGATTTCCTCGGACTACTGGTAAATAGAAAATAGGGTCTGAACGTGACCTGAAATTTACAGCGTGTGAAAGGATAAAAATGACCCCGATTCCGCCTGTGTCATTTGTCAACTAGCTTCACGTGATGCCCCGACACATCACAATCACATACACAAAAAAGCAAGGGCAACATGTAACTTAAGAACAAAATAACCCCAACCAAACCCACGACCTTACACAAAAAGAGATCCAAGAATGATTAAGAGCAAAAGTGGAATCAAAGTCCTAGCGACTCGAAATTTTGTACTGGCTAATCTTGAAGACGACGAATCGTATTTCTCGAACTGTAGCGAGTCGACAGCCAACGGCATGTTCTCCTGATCGGGACTGCACTTGGACTCGTGGGGAGGATGTGCACTGTACATGATAGCTCGCAACACGGCCGAGACGGTTGGTATGTACGCGGTCTTGTTTCGTGCCAGTAGCCACGTTAGTCCCATCAGTTGGCAGTCTCGACTCAACATTTTGCTAGCACGGTCACTGTTTTCGCGGCCTAGTTCTTTTGTTCGATTTTTGCCATCACCTGTCAACTGCAAAAATAATCACAACCAAGGGCAACTCAGACATTTCCATTTTCTAGTTTCTTGAAAAAATTGAAGTTTCGCTGACCTTTTGAAGAGCACCAAGGCATCTAGTACAACCAGCATAAGAAGAATTTCTGCAACTATGTTCCAAATTCCTAATAGCAGCAGTGGGAGTAACATTTCTGTAATTCCCGGTAATGTTAAACGCGGCGGGGCAGCTCAAAGAGGTGATTTGATGGAGCCGGATGCCACAGAAGCACAACACGGCGTCGCACGACGCATTTGGCTGAGGGATGTGAATATTTCGGCTCTGTAACGAGTTTTGCAGTGAATTGACGCACTTCTGCGAATCGTCCGGCATCAACGGCATGTCGGAACTCGCCGGAGGCGCTGCAGATGGCAGCTGCAGAGCCGACCTGGCGTGGGCTGCGAAGAGCCACGCCGCCAGCACTGGGCAGCAACGGCTGCGGTCGAGGTTTCTTCCGCAAGCCGCACTCACGCCGCCGAACAACTCAGCTGACAGGTCTAGCCGGCATGTCAAGGACTCGTTCTGGACAGGAAAAGCAGGCACTGTATTACCACTGCCAGGATAATCACCGGGTTTTAATGGCTCCGCCGGTTGGGAAAGGAAACCGGCAAAACAGCCATGAAAATATAATGATAACGTAATGATGAGAAAGCTCAATGAATGCATGGAAAAGCTTGATTCTTTTCTCACTAAACTTCCATCAAATACTTTCATTTAAAAGTCCCTTTAGCTTTGGTTAAAGTAGGCAGGGCTGAAAAAGAAAAGAGATGAATGATTATTTTTCCTTGGGAAATAGTGCTATTGTGGATTTGATCCAAAAAGGAGATTCAGAAGTTTATAAAAGAAAGTTGAAAACACCTTTTTTCTTTTTCTTTTTCTTTTTCTTTTCTCAGTGTTCTCTGTCAAAAGTAAAGGGATTTGACACGATTATCAAGATGGGGTTCACGAAAAATATATAATAATTTCATGAACGTAATTATTGAAATATGGGGTTTTATATTTTATTGAAAGTGGCGTATTGCGTGAGAGAGAACCTCGGGTACAGATAGGAATCAGAGAGAAAGACGAGAGTGAAAGGGAAAGGGTGTCTGAGAATTTGGCAGCTTCTGGTGTCCTTTTCTATTTCATTCTCCTCCTCCAACCCCACATCAACGACTCCCCTCCTCTGCATCGTATTGGTGATTGGAAAATGAAAATGGAGCTATTGAATTTCCAGTTATTTCCATTATTAGGAGGTAACTTGTAGGACTTTTAGTTGGGACCGGAACTTCTCTTGAAAAAATGAAGGGAGATCGAGGAGGAAAGGCTACTTTTGTAGTGTAAAAAACGTAAAAGGGTCAAGAACAAGAATTCTAAAGTAGAAACAAGGGATATTATGCTTGAGTGACATTACGATCCTTTTTGAATTATGATCATGTTATAAAATATATTCATGATCTCGAATAAAATAATAAAGATGAGTGTTACTATCATCTTCGAACAAGTGTTTTTAATAGTTGACAATAATACTCGAGCAATAATTGACGACCTTGAGGAAATTGAGCCTTTAGCCTCGGCATAGTGGCCCATTAGCCATATTATGAACCATTCATTCCGATAGAGTGTAAAGTTCAAAATGGTTCAAAGTTAGTCTTAAAATTTATTACTTAAGAAAAAAAAACATGATTTAGGAATTACATAATTTTAAAAACCAAAACAAATATGATTCCAAAATCAAAATAAGTAAAATCCAAGATAATATAATTAATAATTCTAAATATGAAATTACTAAATTATATGGAAAGATTGTGGAAAAAAGTAGTACTTCTCAGTTGACAATTTGGAACTTATGGCCGCTGTTTGTTCAGAGTCACATCATCAATGTACACCTTTAACACGACACAAAACGTGAACAAAAAGGTAATTGCGTTGGAAAGTGAGGGCATCTTTGGGATTTAACCTTATTCCGATTATGAACACCCGGTTCCTCTTGTCTGAAGTGAGTTGTTCTTATATGTATACACCCACCCAGACAAGACTCTGCTTGACAACCCATGGGCAATGGGGACGAGCTGAATAACGATTACTTTATGTGTGTCATTTGTTGATCCGTGCGAATTGTCTCAAGAGCTCATCGGCTTGTGCATGAATTGAGTCGTCAATGATTTGAGAGACGATTCATCGTAATGTATAAAATATGTAATTTCTGACTAATCTGAAAATCTCAGCATGTTGCTACATGGAAATGCAATATAAGCCCCTGTTTGAGTCACATCATTTTCACAAGAATGCATTTTTTTGTTTGATGTGATCGAAATATGTGGTTGAAAAAGAAGGAAAAGTTATTGATGTGATGGAAAATATTATTTTATCGAAAAATGTATTGTTGAAATTGAGTAGAAAAATAAAAATAAAAAAATAATGTAGCTCAATCAGGGGCTAAATGAACTATATTTTCTATAATTTGAAATTTTCTTTACTTAAATATGCCAACAATTTTAAAATTCTAAAATTACATTTTCTTTGTAAAAAAAATATATTTATCTAAAATCCCAATTAAGATCATTTTTTTAAACATAAATTATCTTTTAAATATTCCACAATTTTTTTCGCGATCTTTGCTTCTTGCTTGTGATAGGACTTTTTACATCCTCATTAAGGCCTGTTTGATTTGCATGTAATTTCATGGAAGATGGAAATTAAATTCCATTTCCATCTTTTTTTCATGTTTGATTAACTAAATTTTTCATAGAATTGATTTTTCACATTTTCTTGATTTACACATTTTCTTAGTTTTTGAAGAAAAGCTTTTTCTATGGGTTTGGTGGGAAAAGTCTTTATAGGCAAATTTTTAAAAAGTTTTTTTTTTTGGGCAATAGAAAAAATTTTATATCCCTTTAATGGACAATTTTCATGAAAAATAAAACCAAACGAACAACAAAAGATCCAAAATTTCAATATTTTTCAGCTGGAAAATTATACCAATCAAATACAATTAATTGACAATTCTCAATAAAATAAGTTTTAGGCAATTCAATTACCTGAAATTCATTTTCTTTCAATTCAATTCTATTCTTGCAATCAAACGGACCTAAAGGTTTTTGATATCTCTGAGTTCTTCATTCTTAATTCTCATCCAACCAGAAGATTATTGGCTATAGACCCCTTGAAGATTCTTTTTTCTCAATGTTGAACTTAAAAATATATTAATCAACTTCGAAGCATAAGTCTAATAATTAAAAGAAATCGATGTTGCCAAATAGATGTCAACACTATAGCATGTATAACAAAAAATAAAGTTTGCATCTTAACTTGGCAGGCTCGTTGAGCATGGTACTTTCAACAGGCTTGACATACTCAATGGGCCCATCGAGCTTGTCAAGTATTGTGATCAAGAAGATTGTGCTCGACAACTACAAGCCTGTCAAGCAAGTGGAATTGAGGTGAAAATTTTGTGCCTTTTGAATTTATGACATCTCATTACTGATAATATGTTGGAAAGTGGCTGTTATCTCACTTGAAAATGCAATAATTACCTCGTTCTCATCTACTTCGCCAAACTTTAATGAAGATGTTCGAATTTCATCGTAATAGATATCCTCACCTACAATTTTAATTTCTAGTGAATTTTGGAAGTTGAACAACAATTCTAAGTCATCTTCTTGTTGTTTAAGATCAATATAATGCATGGTGCGACTATCTTCGACCATACTAGAACAGGGAGGCACAGAGTAATGCTATGTAGCATTACAATATTATTTATTGCCAATTTAATTATTAATTTGACTTATTGGTTAATTGTCCAATGAATCAAAATTTATCCCAACATATGAAAAATAAATCCGTGACTCCTCCTATATATACACAAAGTGTTGTGATTTATCTATTTATCGAAAAATATCTAATGGGTATGGACTCGATTGTGCAAATATATGTTCCTGATATTAACAAGACGGTATTGTGAATTTTGTTCATATCCAATGCATTCTGAATGCATATGGAGAGTCTATATAGAGACTACCACTTCTATGATCATAAAGTAGATGACAACATTACCATCGAATAAAATCGTTCAACTTTATCCACTGACCATAGATAAATATTTTGATCAAGTGCCATGAAGGGTCCACCATCGAAGATCACGTATAGGTATATATTTCCGTCGGTGATGACATTTGGCGACGCATTAATTTTATGACTTGAAATTCCGCTAATGCCACTAATTATTGTTTCAATGATTAGTGAAACTTTATCGTCTACATAAAATATTGTGTCGGGAAGATTTAGAAGTGATTCTCAATGTGGAAGTCTTATTCACACTGAAATAATGTCCGAAGGTTCTTTAGGTGGGAATAGGATATATAAAGTGGCTTTATCAATCAACATGAAGTGTGTCGAAAAAGTTTGATTTGAAGTTTTGATTACCCCCTGCACAAATGTATAAAGATGGCCCTACAGTAGGGCTAGGAATGTGACCTCAACGGGGTGCGTAAGGAGAGGTTCAATTCGAGTATTTTAAGAACTCGATTAAATTGTTAAAGATCGAAATCTTATACATTAAACTATTCGGTTACAATAACAAGATTCTATTGGGCTCAATTTTGATCTAAAATAAATTAAAAATGTTAAGCAATAATGCATGTGTTGGATACTAAATTCTTATCAAATTCATTTCACAACTCACGATAACATTTACTTGTTCAAAGTTTTAATAATTTATTCTCATCTTGATTTCAATCTAATCATGCATATTGAACAATGCACACGGTACACGAATTAGGAAAAATCAGAATCAATGTATTTCCGTAGCAATAAAAATTTGCCGATAGAAGCCCGTAGACAATAAGACCCTATGAAGATTCCTTAGTACAACATACCAATTTCCTTAGGATAGTCCTCAATAAATGAAAGTTACTACAAAAATTCCAATACGATAAATAGTCATAAATTAAGGACCAATTGGAAAACTCTAGAATGATAAATATGAATTGTTGACCTACGTTTCTCAAAGGATGATGTGGCCAACCCAATCCCGACTCCACTGTTGTCCACGTAACTTCTTACCTGCACATGTAGACAAATCGTTAGAAACACGTGGCCTTCTTTGAAAGTGAGGAGGCGATCACATGTACTTCGACAATCAAGTCAACGCTTGCAATAGTGTATTTTGAGTGTGGGATTTACTTAGACGTGAGCCATAAATGTGTTCGAATACTAAAGGTTTGATAGAATCAATCTATAGAGAGTGAACGAGAGAGAGTAATGTCACAGTTGAGTTTGTAAAATGCATTACCTTCAAATGATACTAAGTGTGTGTTATAATAGTGGAAAAGAAGAAATGATAGCTATGGATGAAGAGACACGTAGCCTTACTTTAACGGTTGAGACGCAGTTTCATAGGCACTATTTTGACAATCATAGGCTTAGGTATATTTATTGCTTCTGACATTAGTTACCCTATGGCTTAAGCCTAACATGTAAGAAATAGATCGGTAAGTTGACCTAGTAGAGTGGCTGCTGTAGAGAGATCATATCAATTAATCATAAAAGATTTTGTGCAAAAAATCTTTTAGAAAAGCCGATTCATATGTTTAGAGGTTAATCCCCTCGGATTGGCACTGCAATGCTTCGCATCGCCTTGTCCATAGAAGTTCAACCTCTACATGGGGTTTGGCCTCTCGATGAGGGTTCAAAACCACCAAAATCGACGTCACGACGTCAAATCCACAATAACTACCTCCAACATGGCTGGGGTTGTGGCAGAATAGGGTGGTGATGCCATGGGAATAGTCTGTCCTGATAATGATCGGATTCAAGGTTTTTGAAATTCACATTTCGTGACTTCGAAAGCTTTTGGACCCCACATGGTGTTGTGGGGCCAATCGAAAGTGGGGTTGTATTTGGAAGGCTATTAAGGCAGTAGTGGATGGTGGAAAGTGGTAGCGCACATAGGGGCGGACCCAGCTTAGGCCCAGTGCAGGCAGATGCCTGCACTAGGCTTTATGCCACCACATTTTTTGAGTGACCCAATATTGGGGAAAAAAAAAAACAAAAACAAGTGGGGCAATTATTTGGCCCGAAATGAATGATAAAAGCCATGCAAACTCCCAGCCATATCCATTACAAAACGCCTGGCCCTGCAATTTGCGATTCTTCATCAACAAAGAATTGAGAAATGAGAAGCTCCTGCTGACTACTGTGCTGTTGCTGGCTACTGCATCCATTGGCCACACACCGCGGACCTCCCAGCCCGACGGCCCCTACATCCACATCACGCACGCTGAGGTAAGTAATGTCACACAGTCAATAATTTCTATAATTTCTATTGGATTGGTATTTATGATTCATTTGCTATTGGCTATTTGGCTGTAGACTGTAGTCTATACAGTATATCATATATGCAATGGGTATTGCTGTATTGGGATAGGAAGTGGGAATAAGTTATTACTGATGCCTGATTTGGTGTTGCATGTTGAGTTTGTTGCCTGTTCTTTGGGGAAAATAGGAAACAAGTTAATATTTATTGTTGTTGCCTGTGTCGGTTGCTGTTAGCCTTATTTATGTGGAGAAAGATATATTCTTAAAGATTGATAATGATGCGATTGTAAAGATATCAAACTATGAAAACCCGTAAAGAACAATTATAAGGTATTTCATTTTAGTACAATGCTTGTGTTATAATATTTTTTTTTTTTACTTTTACTAATACCGCCTCGTACTGGATTAATTTCCTGGGTTCACCCCTAGGTGCACAGGATTCATGGAAACTGTGGAGATGGCTTTGCAGAGAAATTATTAGTGAGGGGAAAATAATTGGTGGGGAGGCGATGAAATTATTGGGAAAATAATATAAATTTAGTAATATTATATTATATATTAACAATATATAATATAAACCATTATATATTATATATTAAAGGTTCACATACACGTGATGTGTTACAAAGAGACCGGAGAAGTTTTTTCCTACTTGGTTGAAAAATTTCGACTCAATCATATTTCACCAAATTATGTGTACATAAACCATTATGTATTTTTAGCTGAAATGAAAAAAATTAGAGGAAATTACACCCACACAGATTTTTAAGTTACCATTTTCAAAAATAGATAATCAACTTTAATAATACATGAATTAGATTTTAATTAATCATTTTTAAATTAATTTTTATTGAAATCAATCCTACACAATTTCAAACCTAATTATTTCATTTTCTTTCCACTCGCTCATTCGCTCACTCACTCACTCACTCTCCATTTTCTCACCCCTCTATCTCTCTATCCCTGTCGACACCACCCGTCGGAAACATCACCACTGGTACCATCTCGACGGCACCACCACCGCATCTCTTCTCCCTCAAATTGTCGAACCTCTACGATGATGTCGCGGCTACAGCGATGGACATTTTATCTATGGGCGGCGATGGAAAAGTTGTTGGTGCTGTGATCGGGTCGGAGAAGATGGACAAATGGCTGGTGCTACATATCAGTGATGGACATTTTTTTTGAGTGGTACACTGGAGTCGTGCGGTGTTGATGTGGGTGTGGTTGCAGGAGATGGTCGGGCGTGCGTGCGGCGGTGGTGGTCGTGTTGTTGACGGTTTGGTCGTGGTGTTGATGGTTTGGGCGGTGTTTTCAAGTGTGGATGGGGGGGCTATGGTAGTGGTGGTGTTTGGGTAGCCGCGATTATGTTTG
>CAIGRK010303286.1:0-10686 GCA_903798315.1 Fraxinus greggii | reverse complement strand
AAGCTTCAAGGGCAAGATAGGCAACACAACATCTTATCTGAGCCTCAGACCGGGCACTTTCGTTCTTCCCTTCCACTTTCTCAATCTCGCGGTCAGATTCTATAGTAATAATCGAGGTGAAGGCCATGTAATTTTGTTCATCCTCACCACCAGATGTCTCATTCTGAAAACTAGATTCTGACTCTTCATCACTTATTGTCACGGCTAAAACCTTATGACATTCTTTGCCCGAACTCCTCTTCAAATTAGAAGATTCACTCCTAACGTGACCATGCCCCTTGCACTCGTGGTATTGCATAGATTGAGATTTCAAATCGGGAGTCCTAGAGATATTTTTCTCACGTCTACCTCTTGAGAATGCATTAGGGACATCACTATTTCGCTCCTGAGGCTTTCTCCTATTCCTCATCACCTTCTAAAATTTTTCCCTAAGGGTCTCAGTGTTAGTGGACTCGCTCTCAGCGATGGATTTACCTTTTTAGTTGTGAGACAGTGAGTTCATAAGTTTGAAGTGATCATACGAGTTCCTCAATCTTAATAGCATCTAAATCCTTACTCTCTTCTATCATAGTAACATTGGATCTGAACCTCTCGGGCAGTGATCTAAGTACTTTCCTAACAATCTTTGACTCGGGGATTTTCTCACCTAAATTAAAACTCGAATTGACTATGTCATTCAGTTTAGCATAAAAATTATCAAACATCTCATCATTATCCATCCTTATCTCTTAAAACCTAGTGGTCAACANGCAGTAACCTTGGGTCTGAACCTCTTGGGCAGTGATCTAAGGACTTTCCTAACATTCTCTGAGTCGGTGATCCTCTCATCTAACTTAAAACTCGACTGGACTATGTCATTCAGTTTAGCATAAAAATTATCAAACATCTCATCATTATCCATCCTTATCTCTTAAAACCTAGTGGTCAACATCTGCAGTTTAGAGTTTTTAACAGTTTTAGTTCCCTCGTGTTTGGTTTCTAAAATATCCAAAAC
The DNA here is from genome assembly GCA_903798315.1 of Fraxinus greggii. Lineage (NCBI taxonomy): Eukaryota > Viridiplantae > Streptophyta > Magnoliopsida > Lamiales > Oleaceae > Fraxinus > Fraxinus greggii. The sequence goes on along the minus strand of CAIGRK010303286.1, from coordinate 9,692 downwards.
TTCCTTAGCAATTTCACATATCGATACAAGCCTAAACTCTTTAGCAGACACAGCCATGAACAGGGCATGAAGGTCCTTGCTGTTCCAATTACACTCATCCAAATTCATTTTTGACCACAAAGAGATATCAGTGGGTGTAACTATACCATCAACAATTGTTGAAGGTGGAGTCCACCCATTTTGAACACTTATCCAAATACATTCATCCAAAACCTTAAGAAAAGCTCTCATTCGAACTTTCTAGTAGGCATAAATGCTACCGTCGAAAAATGGAGGCACAGACAAAGAATGACTCATCTAGACTTAACAAATAAGGGTCAGGAATCGAATACCAATTGAAAAATGCAAGTTCGACCCTAACAATACCTAGAAGGGGTGAATATGTGTAATATGCTAAATTAAAATCTTATTACCTAATTAGCAACAAGTCACCAATTAATAGCAACAAGTCACCAATTAATTATCTCTAGATAGTTAATTATGCAATCAATTAAATCCTAAGTTTAAATACCATATATCATACATTCATAATATAAAGCAGTAAACGAACAACGGTATGATCACGGAGAAACCTAACTGGGAAAAACTCAGGGCGCTTTGCCAGTCAATCCACTATAAACGATTCAAGACTTACAGTCTACTAGACTAGACGACGACACGTACTATCTGATCTCCTGGCTACAAGTCAACAGCTCTCCTGAATTTGTTGCTCCCCTGCACCAATTACAACTGCAATAACCAACGCTCTCCTAGAACTCCACTATCCTGCAGCAGCCCCTAGCTTGGTAGAGTCGCCTATCTCTTGTAGATCACAAAGAACAACCTATTCTTCACAGACTGGAACTCCAATCGCCTTCCTCGATCTTCAACACCTCTGACAGATATGTAGGAAGTATGGTTTTTGGATTTGCTCTCGATGTTTTCTCACAAAAACTCTCACAAGAATTGAAAGTTGAATGATATGATGTGATAGATTCACTCTCTGACATGTTTCTCTCAATTTTCAATCTTGGAAAATCGTGCATGTGAGTTCTGTTATTTGTATGTAGGTCAAGAAACAAATGGGCCGGGTAAAAAGCCTTGAAATCGCGAAATAAAAATTTTTCGGGCAGCACTGTCGCTCGAGCAAGGGCCCAATAATAGTTGAGCGGCAGCATGTCGCTCGAGTGAATGAGAAGCGAAAGTCTAGCGACGATGTTTCTGCTTTTGTAGCTCGACCCAATCCTTGGCGACAGTCCAGTGAAAATTCACGCCGTTTTCCTCCTTGTTCCAAACTCAAAATCGTAGACCTACTAACTAACTTTTGAACAAATTGCACATTACTCCTTTAACTTTTACAACATATCCAATTAAGTCTTTTTGTCCACATAATTTGCCAATTACATAAATCAACTAAAACCTAACAATCTCAAAATCCTTCTCCAAAACCAAATCTCCCAATGCCAAAACCAAAGCTCTTTAGAATTCTTCTATTCAACCAAATACCAAATTTCATGGAATTTGGATCACGCCACAACAAATCTCCACATTGAATCAAATTTCGACATAAGGAATTTAAAAGATACATCTCCAAGTAAACACCACTCTTCTTCTTCCAAACAAGCCCAATGGATTAAATCAATGACAAACACCAATTAAGTTCAAGCAATGTTCAAACTCAGTAATGGGAAATGATTTTGTTATCATATTAGGGGGATTATCCTTGGTATCAACCTTTTTCACTATAATATCACCACAAACAATCACTTCATGCACAAAATGATACCTCACATCAATGTTCTTAATGCTATCGTGAAACATATTATCCTTAATCAAGAAAATAACACTCTGACTATCACAATATATTGTAAAAATCTACAAGTTTTCACTTATTTCACCAATCATTCATTTCAATCACATAGCCTCCTTACATGCCTCTATAATGGCAATGTACTTTGATTCTGTTGTAGACAAAGCTATTGTATTCTACAAAATAGCTTTCAAGCTGATAGCACAGCCTCCAAGCTTAAACACATACCATGTAAGTGATATCCTCTTATTAAGATCCCTTATATGATCCGAATCCACATATCTAATGACTCTATCTGTATTTCTACCAAAATGCAAAGAAATATTAGAAAATCCCCTCAAGTATCTAAATATCTATTGCACTACTTTCCAATGTTCCTTACCAGGATTTGTCATGTACCTACTAACTACACTGACTGCATGACCCAAATCTGGTCATGTACAAGCCATAGCATACATAAGAGAACCAATTGCACAGGAATCAGGAACCTGAGATATGTAATCAATGTTTTCATCTGATTGAGGACACATGCTAGATGATAATTTAAAGTGGGTAGCCAAGTGAATACTAACAGCTTTAGCATTCAGCATATTGAACCTTTGAAATATCTTCTCAATATACCCCTTCAAACTCAAATACAATCTGACATCCTTCATATCCCTCAAAATTTCCATACCAAGAATCTTCTTTACTATACCCAAATCTTTCATGTCAAACTCCTTAATAAGTTGAGATTTCACTTTCTGATCTCTATTTTATTCTTGGCTGCTATAAGCATATAATAACAAATATGTGATCGATCCACCATCTCTTACTGAAGTATACACAACTATCATAATTACTTCTAATGAAACTATGAGTAGTCATGAATGAATAGAACATTTTATACCACTGACTTGGTGACTGCTTCAATCTATTCAAGATTTCTTCAACAAGCACACATAGTCTTCCTTTTCAGAAACTATGAAACCCTCTGGCTGTTGCATGTAAATGCTCTCCTCAAGTTCTCCATATAAGAATATTGTTTTAACATCTATCTATTCAAGCTCCAAGTCATTCCTAGCCACCATTCCAAAGAAAGCCCGAATAGAGTTATTCTTTACAACTGGTGAGAACACATCTGCGAAGTCAACACCTGAAATATGACTGTAGCCCTTTACTACTAATCTGGCCTTATACCTTGTATCTTCAATCCCTGATGTACCTTTCTTTTAAACACCCACTTATAGCGAACAGTCTTTTTATTCTTAGGTAACTTTACCAAATACCAAGTATTATTTTTATTCAATGATTTCATCTCATCCTTATAGCAATCAACAATTTGCTAGAATCACTGCAACTGTCTATCTCTAAATATGTAGCGGCTCCTTAGTAGAATCAATATTGTTAGCTACACTCAATGTAAAAGCTACCAATCGGATTTTCCATACTTCTGTTGAGGTATAATCTGTGTGCAAGGTCTATCCTTGGCAATTGAATACTGTGGTGTTGCTGGTGGTATAGGTAAAGTAGGCAATGTATTACTGTCAGTAACTCTGAACTGGACGGATTTGGAACCTCTTATTGTCTCGTGGACCAATTTCCAGCTCCACCTAAGTTATTATGTTCCTCAACTTTATCAAAATCCCCACAAGGTGAACCATGAACCAGCAGGTTCGTCAAAAACTACATCTCTACTAACCACCATCTTTCTCGTCCCAAGACACTACAATTTATATCTCTTCACACTTGATTTATACCCAAGAAAGATACAATTTCTAGACCTAGGCTCCAACTTCCCATTATTTACCTGAACGTAAGTAGGACACCCAAAAATCTTCAAATTAGAATAACAAGAAAGTTTACCATACCAAACCTCTTCTGGTGTTTTTCTTAATGGCAGTTGAAGTTGAGCAATTAGTTAAAAAAAAGCAGTAGTAACAGTTTCAGCCCAAAAAAATTTAGGCAACTTAGAGTTTGAAAGCATACAACGAACCTTTTCCATCAAAGTTCTATTAGTCCATTATGCCACACCATTCTGTTGAGAAATTTCAGGCACTCTAAAGTGTCTCAATATGCCTTCAGCCCTGCAGAAGCTATTGAATTCATTTGAACAAAACTACAGCCCATTATCTATGCATAGACATTTCACCTGCTTTCCAATATGCTTTTCTATNAGAATTTGAAAGTATACAACGAACATTTTCCATCAAGATTCTATTCATCCGTTCTGCCACACCGTTTTGTTGAGGAGTTCCAGGCACCGTCAAGTGTCTCACGATGCCTTCAGCCCTGCAGAAGCTATTGAATTCATTTGAACAAAACTACAGCCCATTATCTATGCATAGACATTTCACCTGCTTTCCAATATGCTTTTCTATCATTTTTTTTCACTTCTTAAAGGTCACAGACACATCGCTTTTCTGCTTTGAGAAGAATACCCAACCTTTTCTAGAGAAGTCATTAATCACTGCCAACAAGTAATAAGCACCTCCTTTTGAAGGTGCCCTGACTGATCCCTAATGATCTGAATGGATATATTCAAGTATTCCATTTATGTTGTGTCTTCTTTTAGTAAATCTGACTCTTTTCTGTTTCATAAAGACACAATGCTGACAAAAATTTATCTTACTAATCTTTTGTCTGTTAAGAAGTCCCTTCTTATTCAACTCTGCCATACCATTCTCACTCATATGCCCAAGCTACATATGCCAAGTTTTGTAATTTCTTCATCTGTCCAAAAAAAAAGTAGAAATTGTTACATCCCATATTACTGTGAAACTTTACAAAATGTACAACTGTATAGAACTTTTATATCCATTCATGACAATAAAAGCCCCCCGACTCACCTTCAAAACTTTACATTCTCCAGTGTATCTACCTTTAAGTCAAGTACACTAAAAAATTTGGGATTTCGCTTTAGTTCTGAAATGTGCCTTACATCCGTAAGTATTCTAATAGCCCCATCGAACATCATGATTCTAACTGTATCCACTCCGACAATTTTGCAAAGTGCATTGTTTCCCATAATCACTAGACATTTTGAAACTCCTTCATATGTTATTAACCAGTTCATGTTGGGACACATATGAAAAGTACATACCGAGTCAAGAACTCATTCTTCATAAGGTTTGGAATCCATGTCAGACATCACAAGAAGCTTCCATTCACTTTATCCATCTTCGACAACATCAGTCTCCAGTGTATTTACAGATTGCTTTCCTTTATCAGTAGCACCAGTAGTCTTGTTTCTTTTTTCAAAGCATCACAATTAGCTCTAATATGCCCCTTCTTCTTACAAAAATGACATGTTTTCTCTACATGTCTGGATTTCGATCTGCCCCTCATATTTCTATAAAGATTCCTCTCTTGATTTCTCATACAAACAACCAGGCCTTCAGCCTGACTTTCAGATTCTCCAACAAGATGTCTTATCTTCTCCTTAGATAGTAAAATATTATAGATATCTTCCATGGTGAGAGTATCCCGACTGTAGAGAATCGTATTCCTAAAAGTCATATATGATGGTGGCAAAGAACATAACAACATCAAAGCCAAGTCCTCATCATCATACTTAACTTCCAATGTCTTTAAATCGACCACGATTTCTTTGAATGTAATTAAGTGATCATCTAATGACACACCTTCGGACATCCGGTGAGAATACAAGCGTTGTTTCAAGTGTAACTTGCTGATTAAGTTCTTTTGTCATACAAAGTTGCTCCAATTTTAACCATAACGTAGCGCACTTTTCTTCTTTAGAACATACTGGAGAATTTGATTTGAAAGATGTAGAAGAATTTGAGATTGGGCTTTCCTATCCGTATACTACTTTTCATCCTACTTTCAGGTTGAAGGCATCTTATCAAAACCAAACAAGGCTTCCTCCAAATCGAATATGTTGAGAAACAAATAGAACGACATTTGGTTTTCAATCGAATTGGTTGTTGTAACCATGTATTGAAAGAAGTGTTGATTCATATAATTGACTGTAAAATTTTATTTTTATGACAGCATTTTTTTTCAAACTCCTATATTTCAAAGGGACATCTAGATGGATGTTTAAATCTTGATGAATTTCTAGACAATTTCTATTTTTTTTGTCATTCATATCAACTTGATTGAGTCCATGACAACTTGTAATGAAAAGTTTTTTTGGAAATACAGCCTATATTTACTTGCGTGACAAATTTTTAAAATAATCAATGGTTGTATTAGAGATAATCTAATACATTTTTCATGTCGTAATAGTCTCCAATTTAAAAACACTTCTTCCCATAGCATTCAGTCAAGAAATTGAAGGTGTTGTTTACATATATTTAACTATCTCTCTCGTGTTAAGTTAAACATATTCTAAGCATGACCCAGTCATATTTCTATTTCGAATTTATATGCAAATAATGCATTCATGCACACTTATAGTTTTCAACAAAATGTGACTTCGTACGTGTCCAAGATTTTTGCAACATGATTGTTTGATTTCCCACAAGTGCGCGGAATCGTGAAAAAGTAATAAAGTGAAGAATAGAGTGTCGAACCCACGAGAATTACGTATTTGATCGAATTAAAATTAATTGTAACTTTAATCGAATAGAAAACAAATTTTGTAATTTTTTAATACTAATCCCTAAATTATCAATTAAACGAATGAAAGTAAGCAAATGTGTTTTTCAAATGTGAGAGATGCATTGGTAAAATGTCAAATCCCCCTCGTTAATCTATTTTTAGTGTAACCATTAAAGTGACAATTTGAAATCATTTGTGTTGGTTAATGTTCCTAATTTAATTGAAAGCCTCTCTCGATAGCGATCAAATATATTCCCCTCATGTGTCTTTTCTATCTTTCGATGAAAGATGCAAACATGATAAATGCATTATCAAGTACTAGAACACCTATTGAAACCATATAAAGCATATAGGTACATCTCTATCATCTATCAAACATTACAATGTCTATTATATTGTACTTAAACCCTCTTATCTCTCTCTCGATAACAATAAAATCCACTAATAATTCAATTGATGATCAAGCAATTGAAAATACCGGTAAAAACGATAATAAACATCCACAAATCAAATTAAATTAAAGTCAAATTAATTAATTAAAAACTAAAAATATCATAACAACGGTTCATCTCATCGTAACAATGTATAAAACTATCCCAACATATTGAAAGTACAAGAAATCATATTTAAATGAAAAGATATAATCTGAAATTTTGATTAATTGAGAAGATGAAGATGAATTTTGAATCTCTTCAATGGTATTTGGATGAATCTTCACTTTTACCTTCTCTTCTTAGCCCAAAAATCAGGTTGGAATCTTCACTTGATTGAATTCTACCAAATTCCCTTCAATTCTCTCACAAAAATTATGAATTTTCCTCCTTTTATGATAATAATTGATGAGTATTGGAGTATGAGATGTATATCAGAGATCTCTAATACGTATTCTGTTGTTAAGTATTTGTAAGAGTCGAAAATTGATTGAAAATCATGTCCAAATTGACTTCCAAAAGAGTTCTAATCAAATAAGGAAAGTTGTCTTCGCACACAGATTTTTTGTCTCTGCACAGCAGTCAGTATTTTTACCATAACTTTCTCTTCAGATATTCGATTGAGGCAATTCAAAGTGTTTTGGAAAGTTAGCTCAAAGAGATACAAATTTTATAGAAATATAATATTTCTAATTTGGACATTTATTGTGCCAAAAATGAGTCTCAATATTTGGCTAAAAATCTGAAATATAACTTTGCGATTGGAAATTGATTTTGATAATATTTCATTCATTTTTGAGTTCTAATTCCATCTAATTGTCTCCTAAAAATCTTTAAAGTATCAACTTGCGTTCGAATCAACTATTTAATAATTATAATTTGGTCCTCAAACTTTGAATTTTGCCTTTTTTCACCAATTTTGTCTTTTTTCTTTCAATTCCTTCTTCAATCGTTAAGTTTTACGTATATAACATAAAATACAATAATTTAGAATATATTTTGTCAGAAAAATTACCAAATATCGATATTTTATGGCCCAAATAAGTGTATAAATTACACTTATCAAATATCCTCAAACTTAAATATTTGTTTGTCCTCAAACAAAATTATAACTTAAATAACAACAAACATATAAGCATGTAAAAATATTTGATTAGACAATATAGCTTTTTATCTTAGTATTTGAAATTATAGCATTAAATCTACAAACTATTTCAAAGCTTTAATTCCAAACAAATATCCACTCTTCCAATGCAAAACTGACGTGTGTGTGAAGAATTAAGTAGGCAATCATGAATTTACAAGTTGCTACAATTTTCGACCCTTTGTGGTCAAATATATCCTTTCACCTCTCGTATGATTCACACACCCCCAAACTTGTTATTTTTTTCACTCTTTTTCCAGTGTGTAATCTAATGTTGAATTTTCCATTACTATCATCACTCTCTCTAGTTCAGGTGGACTCTACTAATTGCAAGTCAACACNAATATCCACTCTTCCAATGCAAAACTGACGTGTGTGTGAAGAATTAAGTAGGCAATCATGAATTTACAAGTTGCTACAATTTTCGACCCTTTGTGGTCAAATATATCCTTTCACCTCTCGTATGATTCACACACCCCCAAACTTGTTATTTTTTTCACTCTTTTTCCAGTGTGTAATCTAATGTTGAATTTTCCATTACTATCATCACTCTCTCTAGTTCAGGTGTACTCTACTAATTGCAAGTCAACACATCAATAAACAAGGATTCTTCAATTCTTTGATTACTTCGACCTCTAGAACTAGACCGGGCTAATAATCCATCATCAAAAGTCAAGTTTTCTCAAATAAGTGTTTGGGGCTTAACCAGGGCATTTGGTGCATCTTTTGTTTCATGCACCTGCTTTTTTTCAATTTTTTTACTCTCTCTTCCTTAAGCTTTCTATATGACCTATGTAACGAGTTTTTTGGCTGATGACTCCAAAATCAGATAATTTTAGGGCACTAGGTTGTAAATACCCTAACATGCTTAATAACTCGAGTTATAAAGGTTACGAAGAGATATCTTTTATATATTTTTCTACCCTGATTAATGTAATACCCCACCCACATTAAACACCTATTCAAGCAAATCAATCTCCAACTTAAGATTTTCACCCAATTTTATCCTATTAAACTAAGAGAATGAACACACAAATTTTCACACAAGGAATCCCAGTTTACATCAGTATCTTCTTACAACCGTAAAATCATCTCCAAACTATGCTAACTTTAGTCTAAGGATCATTAATATGGGATTGTTTTGGGTATAATATCTATATCCAACTATATCAACCTATCAATTATATTATTCAACTTATAGCATCACAATGTCCAACTTAATTCTAGTGCACACATAATATCAAGTTTTGCAAGGTTAAGTCTCAATCGGTCTAGCATGCATCATATCCACAGTTTATAAATCAAAACCAAATCTCAAATTTAATCGTCATTACCAGCCAAACTATCTAACTCACACAAGCATACAACTTAAAACAAGAAAGTATATATTTGTCGAAATATTTTCATTTTTTTTGTATTTTTGTATTATATATTAAAGCAATAACGAAGAACAAACACTCAAAAACACACTCAAAGTTTATTTCACCCTCAAACTTAAAACTGACATTGTCCTCAATATCATAAAGTATAAATAAGAATATAAGGGGAACATGGAAGAAAAGGAAAAATGTACTCCCCGAATTTTTCTGTTGAATGTGTAAGGTATTATAGTGACTGCTAGACAATCTTCTTCATCATGCTTTTCTCTTGTCTATGTTGGTTTAAGTGTTCCATGACGTCATGTTCCTGCACATAGTGGTCAAATCAAACATATATAGTTGTGCATTTGAACACAAAACAATAGTATTCAAAGTCTAGGCATGGATATTTATATAATGCGCGA
>CAIGRK010303279.1:0-11884 GCA_903798315.1 Fraxinus greggii | reverse complement strand
TTTAGTATGGGAGCAACTGACCCCACTGCATGGTCGAAGAATTCAAATCCCCGTTCGGTCTAGGTGAGGACCAAAAACAACTTCCATATCTTACAAACTCAAAAAGCAAAACCAAAATACCTTTTGACTTGCAGCTGTAAGGACCAAAAACAACGTCCATAGCTTACAAACTCAAAAAGAAAAACCAAAATACCTTTTGACTTGCAGCTTTCTTTTTACTATAATAATCTATTATCATTTTCAAGAAAGAGCCTAATGTGCTTTGTACCAAAAAAGTACAACATCCACTAAGGCCTAAGCGGAAAGATTATTTGCTTTCAAATATCCCTTAATCACTTCCACACCTCCCTCTCTCTCTCTCTCCCTCCCTCTCTCTCTCCCTCTCGACCTTCAAGTGAAAATTTAGTGGATAATTATCTCCTAGTTAAAAAAAATAAAAATTAGACATTTTCATTTAACTTAGCAAACAATATAAATATAATAACGAAGGATTATGCCACGTTGTCAGAAGGATTTTAATAGATACAATTGCATAAACGTATATGACAACAAATAATTATAAGACGAAACTAATCGTTTTTAAACATTTCAATGATATAATGTCATATAGCATTATGTCAACCTTTCTATCAATATATCTGACACTCTAGAATAATTGTTATAACGAAACCTTTCAATCATTAATCATCTTAAAGTAATTATATTGTAAGGTAAATGACGAGGAAAACAAAAATAACAATCACTACTAATCCTCTTGAGGAAAAAGTAAACGCATTTTTTTGAGTAAAGAATAAGCTACAATTAGAAATAAAATACGAAGAAATTAAATTTGATAATTGCTTTTAATACTTTCATTTATTCTGCTCAGCGTCAACTGTGATAATCCTCATCGTATTACTCCATGGATATTTTTTCTCCTCAAATTGTAGCATGATTCAATCTTGTATAAGGTGATCGATCAGTGAGTCAAATATCTTGGCCACATATTTCAATGGAGCGTCACAATCGATTGTTAGTGAGCAGTATTTTTTGTTGATTCATTTTTTTCCCCAATAATCTTATAATCCAAGAAGTATGTAATAGACGAGTGTGATTGGCAATGCGATCAACATTCCAAATATAACCCTGTTATTAATAAAACCCAGAAGAATGAATGGATCAGTATATGAAAATATTAAATAGTTAATTTTAGACGAAATTAGTTACTTACGCAGTGCTAAGAATAGCTGGGTGAACATTGTATTCTTTAGCAAACACAAATGGAACAATCCCCTGTGGAAGTGCGGCCTACAATTTAATAAGAAATATATCAGAGAACTCAACAGTATCAAGAGAAATATATACGTACTTGAACATTTATTACCAAATTTCGTTATGCTTGTTAGTTTGATTCACGAAAAAAGTTAGAATGACATCACATCGTCTTTTTCGTTAGCCGAATTAGCACGGACGGGCGACCATACATTTAGACAATAAATATTTTGCATGCATGTAAATTCAAAATTTTCCCACCACACATTCTTCTAAAAATCATGATTTAAAACTCTATTTTTCAAAAAGTATGATTGTCAAATTGGGTCCAAATTCGAGCGACTAACTTGAAACTAAATGAAGTTTACTAACCACTAAGAATTTTGCAAAAAAAAATTAATAGAAACAATTGTATAATAAGGGGAGTTGGAATGTGTTATTCTTTTTCAGTTGTTCCTAAATGAATTTTTGACAAATTTTTGAAAGCTTGTCACATCGACTTTTGATAACAAATTGGAAGAAGCTAATACAAAATGCTACAAGTTATGATAACAGTTTTTATGCGAGACGTGAAAAGTTAATGTCATAGACAAGACGACAGCAGAGCTTAATTGTTAACGGGAAAACGATGAGTTACCTGCACGATCGCGACATGGAGTAGAGTACCACGAAGACCAACAGCAATGGAAGCTGCAGCCATTACTGCTGGGCCAGTAAGGAACCTCACTGCCATGGAGAAAGCAGCTACCGTGTTCCCACAGGCTATTATCTTCGGTTGAAGTGCCATAAACAAGCCTGTCATTTCACATAAATTGACGTATGGATTTTGCACCATTGTCACAACAAATTTAATAGATGCAATGACATAGTTCAAAGTAAAAGCAGATGATTTAATGAAAAACCTATTCTATTTAAAACAGTTCAATGGTAAAATATCACGTGACATTATATCAAGGAATATGAATAATTCTTAACACACACACACAATAAAAAAATAATCACGATCAGATACATATAATTCTCGACGTACGATAACAAAGAGTATGATTAGGTGTCAATTAATCTCCAACTAACTTTACAAAATATGCACCACTATTTAAGCCACTCATTATCCCAATTTTTGGTACCAGAACCAGACATTTCTCCCCTTGGCCCCATCTGTCGGCTTGTCATTACATAAAATAATATTATTTTTATACATGAATGGACGGTGAAATTAAGGACGTGTTCGGTAATATTAAAATCGGATTAAAATTGAAAAACTAGCCGTTATTGTTGACTTTTATTAGATGATGAGAATCCAATAACGACTATATTTTTAATTTTAATTGACTTTTAATCTCTNACCACTATTTAAGCCACTCATTATCCCAATTTTTGGTACCAGAACCAGACATTTCTCCCCTTGGCCCCATCTGTCGGCTTGTCATTACATAAAATAATATTATTTTTATACATGAATGGACGGTGAAATTAAGGGCGTGTTCGGTAATATTAAAATCGGATTAAAATTGAAAAACTAGCCGTTATTGTTGACTTTTATTAGATGATGAGAATCCAATAACGGCTATATTTTCAATTTTAATTGACTTTTAATCTCTACCGAACATACTCTAAGTATATTTCTTCCGAAAGCAGACAATGATCAAATTAATTATAATTAAGTCTGAAGTACATCAATTACTCACCTAAGCTAAACATAGCCATTCCAAGGCCAGCATCGGAGAGTATGGAGATTGACTTTTCTATAATTTTAGGCATATGCACATTCCACCTGAAATAAAACCACCAAAAGCAGTGGTAATTCGGTCAATCAATCAAAATCAAATGTCTAGTAATTTCAACATTTTTAATATTAGCTTACCTAAACGAGACTAGCGACCATATTAAACCAATGAGACTCGAGTACGTGTTAGGATTTCGGATAAGTTTTCGCCACACCATGATCAAAATTAGTCGAGTCATGACACTTGCCGGTGGCATATGTTTTCCGGCGCTGGGATGTTGACCTTGGACAACACTTGGTTGTAGCTCGGCCGTTGGATTGGTGCCCAGTCTGGGCAGCTCTGTGGGACCATCTTTCTCTCTCTCCTCATCTGCATGGTCTCTACCTCCACCACCAAGGTCCCCAGTTTGGGGAATGCCTTCATTTAGAAAATGAAATAAAACGCCATACTATACAATATTAAAATCTATCAGTTCATAATAATACGTAACAAATGGAATGAAACTTACCGTTAGTTTCCCCATTTTCAGGGTTATCGGAAACCAACAAGTTGATTTCCTTGGATTGCTCGGAAGCACAGAAATCGGGTCCACCGAGCACGTGATGCCCACCTCCTTCCGATGCCGGTGATGTACTCGAGCTCCACACGAACATGTGAAGCTCCTTAGAATCAGGATTTGCCTTATTCCCCGGTTTCTGGGGCCGTGGCTGAGGCTGAGACTGCAGTTGCTGCTGATAGTTTTTTGCAGTTTTTGAAACAGCTGAAGCAATATCAAGATTCGGAGCTGGATAAGAAGTGACTGGCAATGATGGGCTCGTGAGAGATCCAGGTGCACAGTTTTCCTCGAAATTTGATGGCCTCGGGGTTGGACCTCTAGATGATTGAACTGAGTACATATCTGCTACATTAATGTTGGAAACTCTACCTGTATCGGACTGACCAAAATTCGATAGCCTGCCTGGAAATCCCATCATTGAGTAAAAATCGGAATGATTAAAATTAGACCCCCTTGGAGTCGAACTCAAACTGTAAATTTCAGCTCCTGTAAGATTTGACGGCCGAGGGGTCAATCCTGAGAATGAACCATGTCCAAGTGACCTCCTTGATGCATTCGATTTCCTCACAGTAACATGAAGCTTGCCATCGTTACCTAACTCAGCATCTGTTTCAAGAAAATCTTGTCCATCTAAAGAAACAACATCCGACTCGACCTTAAACGACACAATTGAGGCTGCAGTCTCGGGGAACTGCTCCATGATGAGCATCTTGGCACCGCGATACTCGAACAAGAAGAGCAAAAGAGTGTACCAAATGATGCACTGTAGAACCACTATTTGTACCATAAGACTACCCGAGTACTCACCGTACATAGCAATCAACAGAGGAATGCCCATCACAAGAGTGTTAGGCAGTGTGGAAAGTGAAAAAATTGTTATAGACCATTCAAGACTGCCATTTTTGGTTAAGTTAGCCCACAAGCCAAGAACCACAAGCATTATAAGTTTCTGAAGTGTATCTGCAGCAATGAAACGGAAGTTCATGGCATAAGGATCATTGGTCGAAATGAAGTGGAAAGAAAGGAGAGGTACCGCGAAAATGGCCACAAATCTGTTGATGCCGGAGCACTGGTCCGGGGTGAATATTTTCCACCACCGGACAGAGCCATAGGCCAAGATCATGGCTACATAGAGAGGAATTACAGCAGTTAAGACAACATAAAGATCGTGCCAACTTATCATTTTCGTTATTTGAAGAAGGAAAAAACAACTAGTTAGCACTCCTATGAAATGGCTTGTTTTTCAAGATTGGGAGTATGATATGGAAAAGATGAGGACCAGAATACGGAGAAAAGGCTGGAAAGAGAAATAAGTACTTCAAGATAGAAAGGTGGAGTGGAGTGGAGTGGAGTGGAGTGGGGTGGGGACCTGGTATTACGACAATGAAGCTACATCTACCCTTTTTTTTTCAAATAACTCACTCCTATAATATTTCTTGAATTCCAGCACAATGTACACTAAAATGTAACCCGTGAAATGTACAATTAATATTATTCATATTAAAAATACCTCCCCTAAATTAATATGATAAATATAGAATTACAATACTTAATTTAAAAATTATAGAGACATCCTTTAAAATTTATTTCAAATAAAAAGATATCTAAAAAGTTCTTTTAATCGAAACACTTTCATAAAATTAATCAATCGACTCAAAAAATAATTTCTGAATCTCAAAATTTCCTTTTAATTTTTAAGAAGACATGCTAACACATATGGAGGGATCTCAAGTCATTAACGTGGCCAATACTAGATGGCACGTACGAATTGAATTGTACATGAAAATTCAATTTTTGACGTATAAATATCTCTATCGTAATGTCTACTGATAGCTTTAATTTATAAATAATCTATTTTGTAGCACCATCACTTATCCATCTGTCCTTATTCTCCATTATTGGCCACTTCAACATTAGCTTTAAAAAAATCAAATCTCAATTTGTGTGTCATTCTTAACTATCTTTATTTTTTTCAATGATTATATATGCTTCTTTATGTTTCATTAATAATTCCTTAAACAATGGCTTAAAATAGCCACATGCCAATATTTGATAATAGGAAAAAAATTCAAACCACAAGGAGAAGTTTCATCTTTAGGGCTTTCAAATTCAAAACCTGGAATTGAGCAATTTGTTCAATTAGTAACATGATTCAACTTAAATAGCTCCTAAAGTAAAACATCGTGGATTTGAATTTGGAGACGAGACAGAAAGCTCTTGTGACAACCCGATCTCTATTCTCAAACATTAATTTTCGTACTAGCCGTTATGGAAGAGTCGAGCTCATCTTATCTCTCACGGATTTCTATCGCATTTTTAGGATTCGAACTGATGACCTCCCCTTAAAAAAAAAAAAACTTAAGTTGAATCCTGGCGATAGAAAGTCATAAGTGATAACATGTGCTAGGTTCTCCTATAACAGATTGTACGTAAGTTAACGATTTGAGTATAGACGTCTGATCGTTACACAAAGGGTCAATGACTATAGACAAATTTCTCACAAAAATGAGAAAAAAGCTTAGTTGATCAAATGGAAGTAGCTGGTCAACCTATTGCCGTATCAGCTTTTATTATGATTATGCTCGTAGGTTAATATCATGCAATGTTGTTAGCAATGTCTCTCAACTTGACAACAAAAAAGATGAGGATCAATGAGTGATAAGAAGACCGAAAAATCATGTAAAATCCACACAATAATTAAAAAAATCAATGGAGAGACTTTTGAGTGATCAAGAAGACTTGTGGTTAGCAAATTCAAACTAAAAGATAGTCTAACAACAGGAGAAGATCTGCATTAACTAACAACATGGCTCCTACATAAATGCAGAGTTGTTAATTTGTCACTTGATTTAAAAAGCTTTCTTTGGATAAATTCTAGCCTAAAAAACTGTGGAAATTAAGTCATTAAACTCATTTCATTATAAATAGCAATCAATGTCTAGTGTATGCTCATGCAAATGGTCATCATTCAATAAAGATGTTTTTTATCCATTCTAAAGTTCTTTTTAATTTTTAATTTTTTTCCTTCTAGTGTCGTATGGTTAATTACTCATCAGAAAGGATAAAATGTCTGGTTTAAAGTTAGTCTATTTTAATAACTAAAGAAAACATTGTTGAGCAAACCTAATGCTACCAACTCAATCACCAACGCTTCTGCCAATTTCATATTGAATTTGAGGATATAAAACAACAATAAGACAACATATTAGCATCAAAATCAAGAGACATGTCAGTATCGATGCGGAAGATCTTCACAAAAATTTTCTGGTCGAGGCCATTGTAAAGGGAAAGTAGAGGAGGTGGTTGTCACAACCTTGGACAACGACCGACCTGCCATTTTGTGGTAAGATTGGTGATATAGCTATGGTACGTTGTTACACAATTAATCGTGGTTATAATAATCAAAGAAACACTGGAAATCAAGAAAAAACTCAACAGTTGCCTATGTAGATCCTTCATGGTATGCAGACAGTTGTGCAACAAATCACATTACAAGCTGTCTGAATAATATTCTAAATCTGTAATCGGACTATTTTGGTAAGCAGAAACTTATTGTTGGCAATGGTAGTCATTTACATATTTCCCATATTAGTTCTTCAAAGTTATATACATCAAAAACTCCATTGCACCTTAGAGAAATCATACACGTTCCTCGGATGACTAAATATTTTAAGCATGTCCAAGTCACCAACAGATAATAATGAGTTGTTAAATCTGACTTTGATTCTTGACTTGTGGTTGACAAGAAAATGTTGGAGGTTCTACTCCACAGGAAACTTAAGGATGGACTTTACATGATGATTATTCCTTCCAGGGCATTTATCCTGATGTCAAGTAGTATTCTAGTTTTGTTGTTCAAAATAAGAGTCGTCTATTTCCAAGTCTCGTATGTCTTGAGTTGTGTTAGTAATTTCAAAAATGAAATGTGACATCAACTGATGGATAATCATCTCGTCGTGTTTTGGGTCTTTGGTAGAGGTGGCAATGACTTGGCTCGGCCCCATTACTCACGAGCTTGGCTTGTCGAAGAGATAAGTTGAGTCGAGTTGAGCTGAGCCGAGCTGAGACCATAGCAAGCTCAGCTTGGCCCATAAGTTGGGACGAGCTTATACAGAGTTAAAATTGTACACAAATAACTTGTTGTATCTACAATTTTTTTATTTTTTATTTTTAAAAATCAAGCATCTGAAAATAAAGAATCTATTTCGACATTTCCTCAAATTCTTCCAAGTATCGTCAAGGAGGCGTTTGCCAAACACATGAATCGAACGCATTTCATTTGTTTGGCAGTACACTTCATTGATGTTACATGAAATTTGAGAAAATGGATTCTTCATTTTCGGAGATTTACTTTTATTGATGCAACAATCTCTGTTCTCGTTAAATTGAATGTATAGAATTTATATGATGTTTTAATGTATTATATTGTAGAACTGAAATGTATAAATAATAAATTGAATTGAGATGTCAAATTACCTTCGATTTTTTTAAAAAGAAATTATTTTTGAAACTCTCATCCTTTTATCTGGGCTTGGGACATTCTACTTATTTTCGAGTAGACGGAGTTAAAATTGTACAAAAACAACTTGTTACGTGTGCCTATATATATAAGCAATCTTTGTTTTCGTTAAATTGAATCTAAAGAATTGATTTAAGATTTGAATAATTAATGAAAGTGACGCGGGTTCCACCCTAGAATCACCTAGAGGGAGGTGAATAATGCGGAATTAAAAGTACCAATTAAAAGTAACAAGTCATCTTTTAATTATTCTAAATGTTCAATCAATCAAGTCAATTATATCACATGTTGAATTGTCACAATAATAAATAAAGCAGTAAATAACACAAAACTTGTTGACTTAAAAAATCCTTCGTAGTATTAAAAAATCTGAGACCAAGCCGGTGACTTTCACTATAGACAATAAAAATTTACAGTATGATTTAACCTAGAACACCCACTAGACTTCGCTGATCTAATTCCTACAATCTCCAAGATCCGTTAGGAAATATTTCACTTACATTTGCTCATGATCTTCTTGAATTGTTTTTAGATCACCAAGAGCACCTTGCTCTTGTACGCTTCATGTGTTTCTGGTCCAATCTTCATCAATCTTCAACTACCTCTGAAAGTTATTGAGAAAGTACATTCTTTATTTTATTTAGGAAGTGAATGTTCTGAATTACGATTATGATATTTTTCCCAACTTGTTGGTTGGTCTCCAAAGGATGTTATGAAGATAGAAAATAGTGATCAACCATAGTTTTCACGAAGTGAGGCTTTGGTATTTATGGTATAGAGGTATTGGGGTAGTATATGATAATCCGAATTCTCGAAAATTGCGAACTAGGGTTTTTCGAAAAATACCATCACTCGAACGCAGGCTAGTGCCAGGCAAGCAACACGTGTCTTTTGAGCGATATGCATGCGACATTGATTCCATTTTGGAAGCTCGAGCCTCAGCTTGGCGATAGGATAGCATAATTTCGACGACTCTTTCTCCATATTCCATACTCAAACCCAAATATTCGTAGTTCAACTATACAATATCTTAAAAGACTCCTTGACTTTTACACCTCTTTTATAATAATCATTTTGTCTAAAGAATAGTCAATACAACTTAAAACCTAACAATTAAATTTTATGAATGTGAAATATATAAAGATTTGGAAAATGAAATTGAGATTTGAAATGTACAAACTATAAAGATGTGGAGAACATTCTAATTGCATGGAGAATGAAGCAAGTGAACCTATAACTCGTAAGAAAAAAGAAGCTCTTAGTACAAAAAATCTTTATTCAATCAAGATGTTTGGCAATTGATTTGAAAATTTGAAATTACATGTGATTTTTTTTATAACTCTCGTCCTTTTATTCGGGTTTGGGATCAGTTACTTAATTTTCGGGTAGGTGGAGTCAAAATTGTACACGAACAAATTGTTACGTATACATTTAAAAAAAATATATTATTAAGAAATTAACAAAGTTTGATTATAGGGATAATTGCACGTAAGACCTTAAACCTTTCAAACAGTGGCAGACCATTCCCTAACCTTTCAATTGTTGCAATCATCACCCCCAAACCTTTCAAATCGTAACAGTTGAAGCCCTAATGGACGGCTTCCATCCAATCTGTCGTTAGTTGACCCAAAAAATTAATTTTAATCGCATTTTAATTGATTTAAAACGGGCAAGACAATAATTTAATATTTTTCTCATAAAATAATTTAAAACTTAAATAAAAAACAAACAAAAAAAAAAGGAAAAAAAATGAAAAAGGAAAAAGTTTTGTGAGGGTTTCTTCTCTTTCAGTTGCAGCAGAATCCCAATCACTGGTAACCTTGGCACCTCTGCAATCAACTTTTGAGTAATTTGGAATAGCAAAAAACTCGTTGCAGTCGGTTCCCATAGTACACCTCAATTCATATTAATGCTTTTCCATCAATCTTTATTTCTCCAATATCCCAAACCCCAAATTTCTATTTTCTAGATTGGCTTCGTTTCTGCTCAATTTATTTTAAGAAAAACTCAGATTCACGTAGGAAAAATCTAAACACAGTAACCCATTTCAACAAATCTTGTGTTGAGAAGTATAAAATCCCTTTTTCTAGAGTTTTTTTAGGGGAGGTTTGGGTGGGGGAGAATGGAAGTGTCAGTATCTCTGTATAATTCTTAAAAAAAAATTATGGGATCCTTTGAGAAGTCCATCGATGGCACCTATTTCGTCGGCCGGGATACAGATTAGAGTCTTGCCTAGGCTATGGTATGGATGATTGTATTTGTCTCCGCTACCTATTTAGTATACTTATTGAAGCTGCTTTCCTCTTCTCACGGTTGTAATGAAGATATTTTCACTCGCCGACACAATAGCATAAAATTGGTTTCGATCCAAAATACCACAATCTATCCTCTGCAAATGGGCATGAAATCAGAAGAACGTGTTGAAAAAACCGGATTGCAATACATAGTTTTCGGCATTGGGTGGTCGGTCAAGCTGTGGGAAAAGGGGTAAATTTTTTCTTTTTTTTAGTTTTTGATTTAAGTTTTTAATTATTTTATGGGAAAAATATTAAATTACTTGTTTCACACCTTTTAAAATCGATTAAAATGTGGTCGAAATTAATTTTTTTGATTAACTAACGACGGATTGGATGGAAATCGTGCATTGGGGCCTTAGCTGTTACGATTTGAAATGTTTGGGGTGACGGCTGCAACGATTGAAAGGTTAAGAGAAAGTCTGTCACTATTTGAAATGTTTGGGGTCTCAGCTGCAATTATCCCTTGATTATATGACGAAATTAAATATCATTTACCTGATTACACGAAATTTCCTCATACGTATGTTGTATTAAAAAATGTGCGTCTCGCCAATTCTTTACGCACATCAATGCTTCCAAAATATCTTATTTCAGTTAGTTCCTGATCTTGAATAGAGTTATCTTACTTGCACTAAAAGTGGATTTCGAAACTATGTTTCTAACTAGAGGTGTTATTAGATTTTTTCAATGATAAAGACAATAGGGTATTTTCGTTCGTTCTTTTGTCAAAAGTCAAGTAAATCAAATTGTATAGTATCAACGGATCCTACACGATTAAGCATTTGATTATTAAAATATTTAACTAATTCAGCAAGCATTTTAGTAGGACTTGAGTCCGATATCGGATTATATGCAAGAAATTTACTAGAATGAGAACCTCTTGCATCATGTCTTTCATCCTTGATGCCTTCATATAAATTCGATAGTTCTGCATCGTTTTCTTCAAGATTAGCAGAAGGGGTGGGTACATCGAGTGCTAGACTAATATTTGCACCTAATCGGTGTGCATACAATTTCATACATAGAAGTTAACGTATTTTCTGAATTTGAATAAGTGATTGGTGCGTCAAAATTTAAACAATTTGTTATTTGTCTAATAACATATTTAGTGCCTCTTAAATTGTACCTGGAGTGTATTACGCTTGGCAAAGGAAATAATATAGGCAAGTTTTTTCAGTATTTTCTTAAATTGACTAAGATGTAGGGATGGCAAAA
Source organism: Fraxinus greggii (assembly GCA_903798315.1). NCBI lineage: Eukaryota > Viridiplantae > Streptophyta > Magnoliopsida > Lamiales > Oleaceae > Fraxinus > Fraxinus greggii. The sequence goes on along the minus strand of CAIGRK010303279.1, from coordinate 319 downwards.
AAACTCGTCGACTTGGGCTCGGTTCCACCGAGTTGAGGTTGGGGTGGAGCCCCATTTTTGGGTGTCGGCTCGATCACGGGCAAGCCCATGTTTTAGAGAAAAAAAAAACTAGCCCACCTTGCTTGACTCGACTCATAAAGGCCCGAGCCGAAAGCTCGGGTCGAGCCTAAAATTTTTTGCCGAGCTTTTGCTAAGCTCGACTCGTTGACATGGCTAATAAGATGACATCTTCTTTTAAGAAGATTTGGATAAAAAATAGTCATCTTTATGATCAAAGCGATGCTATAAATGGGGAGATAAGTGAAAATAACATTTTAAA
>CAIGRK010303269.1:0-12203 GCA_903798315.1 Fraxinus greggii | reverse complement strand
TATAATGTTTTAATTTTGACAATACTTGATTGATTTTAATATTGAAACATTATCACTCAAAATCAATTGTTAGAAACAATATTAATCTTGTTTGTTATGATCAAGACATTAAGGATGAAATCAACCATAGGTCAACAATATATATTGAATTTATGAAATAACATAAAGACATCCATATCGTTTTAGTACAAATTTGACGAGTTTGAAATCGTTCCAATTCAAATCATAACCACAACGACATAAATATCTTTCCGTTTCATATAAAACGATAATTATATAATTTTGGCTAAAAACAACAATTTGATCATCCACAGCCACCTGCTTACCTACCTTCAATATGCGTAGAACGATCGAAAGAGGTCATCAAGTGGGTTGATATCACTCGAATGACTTAAAAAGAATGAACGACTATACTTTNAAATCGTTCCAATTCAAATCATAACCACAACGACATAAATATCTTTCCGTTTCATATAAAACGATAATTATATAATTTTGGCTAAAAACAACAATTTGATCATCCACAGCCACCTGCTTACCTACCTTCAATATGCGTAGAACGATCGAAAGAGGTCATCAAGTGGGTTGATATCACTCGAATGACTTAAAAAGAATGAACGACTATACTTTCTTTCGTTGGAATAGTTCAAACGTGGTATATAATTATGGGAACACAAATGTTCCCATAGTTTCTTTTGAGTGAGATTGATCCTTCCGACAACCTATTTCGATCATCCTACATATGTCGATGCATGTCGGGTGGTCATGGATGGTCAAATAATCATTTTTAGCAGAAACGATGTAATGATCGTTTTATATAAACTAAAACGATATATATGTCAATTTAGTTATAATATAAACTAAATTGATATCAATCTCGTCAAAATTGTATTGAAATGATAATGATATAGTTATGTATTGAAACCATGAAATAACATAAAATCCATATCGTTTTAGTACAAATTTAATGAGTTTGAAATCGTTTCAGTTCAAATCATAACCACACGGCATAGATATCGTTTCTTTTGATACAAAACGATAATTATATCGTTTTGGCTAAAAATTGTTATGATTTGAAACTAAACTATATCAGTGTCGTCAAAATTGTACTAAAACGATATGGATTTCGTTATGTTATTTCATGGGTTTAATACATAACGATATCAATATCGTTACATAATAAATAAAATGATATATATGTCATTTTAGTTATGATTTGAACTGAAACGGTTTCAATCTCGTCAAATTTGTACTAAAATGATATGGATATCATTACGTTATTTCGTGAGTTTGATACTTATGATTTGTTGCCCTTTTTTGAAAATTTCATGAGAAAAGGTATCCATTGAATGAAGGACGAAAGTTTGGGAATCGTAAGGTTAACCCAAAAAAATTTGGTTGGCTTGTGCGCCTTTGAGTCGTTTACCACCCGAGAGCAACTGATCCTTTGTGATGACATCAATATATTTTTGTGTATCAGGAACAATTTTAATGTCGTAATGTGAATCAATGCTTTTTCATATTAGAACGACATTTGCATCAATTATAACGACATAAAAGTCGTTTGTATGTAATGTGAAAAAAATAAACAAAGCAACATAAAATGACTTTAGTTTTGTTCCAATAGCACAAAAATGATAATGGCACAATGGCTACAAAATCTAATAAAATCATTTTGTGTTTCTAGTAAGTACAAAATAATAAAACTACAAGTCACAACAATATTACAGCTTTAAGTTTCACTACCAGTTTGGCCCGTACAAATGGAACAAACAAGACTAGTTCTTGCCTTTGAAGCCTCAGATATCATAGGGACAAGAGTTGACATCTCCACTTTGTATAGCATTGTGAAAATCTTCAATATCTCTCTGATTTTATCATATAAGTTCACACAAGAAATAAATGTTATTTTCCCTTTGCCATTCCATGTATATTTTCATTTTCATACACCTTCAATTGACTGTTAATATTCAACTAGATAGCAAAATAATATCCATATATATTTACTATATCCATAATTGCAATTTAACAAAAAAATTAAAATTTCATCAAATATCAAATTTTCGAAAATTTAATAAAATGAATTCAAAATCATTATTGTCAAATGGACACCATAAACACACATAGAACTACTCGAAGATATTATTCATAAAAATGGAAAAACAAAGAAGCCTAAATATAGAAAATTAACAATACATTATCTTTTTATCCAAATGCTCAATAAGAATATTATAAGTTTTGATTACCCACTTCAACCAAATGAGTGCTCAAGGGAATGAAAATGTAGATTTTATGGTTTAATAAAGTAGAGAAAATGATAATAAGAAAATGAAAAGTGTTCATAGAAGATGTCGAAGCCGGTTGTAGAAGGAAGGAAAGCTAAAATTCAATTAGAACTGAACAAGAATTGAAATGGGAATTAGGGCAATAAATGCCTTTTTTACCTATAAGGACATTTTAGTAATTTACAAATTCTTTTTTTTTCTCATTTCTTTGTATGTTTAGGCTATCTAACTAAAAACGATAGAGGTTGGTCTTTATAAACTAATTTCTTCTTTGACTGGACCTTTTAAATGAAAGCCCCTTATAAATAGGGGTTTTAATATGAAATTGGGCTAATGGGCTTGTTTTCGTATAATGTGCACCTTTTTGCAACGGTCAACTAGTGTTGGAAAAAACTTTGGTAACCGTCAATGAACGTTGGAAAAGACTTTACATTAAAAGTTTAGCAACAAGTACTGAACGTTACTATAAAATCATAGTTTAACATTTTTGCAACTATTGAAAAAAAAAAGTGAATCTTTTGGCAACGCTCACTTGCAAAATGCAAATTTCATCATCAGGTACTGAACGTTGCTATAGGGCGAACTATTAACAACAGTCAATAAACATTGCAAAAAATAAAACTTTTCGTAACATTCGATAAACGTTGCAAAATATGACATTAGCAACATTCATTTAAAAAATATTGCCAAATCTCAATTATGTTAATCAATGGCAACATTCACTTTTTAGAATGTTGCAATACATCCCTTTTGCAATACTCAGAGCGTGTTTGGTAGAGATTAAAATCGAATTAAAATTGAAAAAATAGCCATTATTATTGACTTTTATTAGATGAATGAGACCCAATAACGGCTATATTTTCAATTTTAATTGGTTTTTAATCTCTATCGAACAATCTCTCAACTAACAAATGTTGTCTTTTGTACGTTGCAAAATGTCATTTTTGTTTTAGAGTCAGAGCCACATGGGCCATAGCCATCCAAGGGGGCCATGTGGCGTCCCCTATATGCTGGGAATGTCCCCATGGATGCCATGGGCCTTGGCCAAGTAGCTGGGTTTATTAACCATGGATCTGAATAGTAATTGCTTCTAAGAACAAAAAGCTACGGGCTTTCAAAACATAATAGAACTTTCGTTAAGTTGATCACCATTGTTAGGTGTCTTAATAAGATTTTGTACTTTATGCACCTGGTTTGACTTTTACTCTATTAGAGAAAATAATCGGTAATCCCTACTATATTAAAAGAGTGAATTATAAGAGCATTGTTCATTATGAAGCATTTTTTATTCCTATTTTATCCATAGTCATCTACTATACATCCACTCATTTTCAAAACAAAAGGGTACTATGGACTTTTTCTTACATACAATTGTTGACTCTTCCTACCGACACACAACAAAAAAAGCAAAAAAAAAAAAAAAATTCATTCTACCTGCGGAGCACTCCGCCTCTACTGAGCAAATGCTCCGCACTGTGCAGAGCATTTGCTCCGCTCACCGAACAAATTTTTTATTCTTTTTTTTTTTGTACTACTAAAAATAAAATATAACAAAAAAAAATCTTCGATATCTTGTATATTACAAAACTGTACAATACATTTAAAAATAACATTAACCAAATTTACAAACACTTTTTTTTAATTAGATGATAACATTTCCTTACATTTTACACAAACTATATACAATTTCACTTATTAATAATTTAATTGAAAAACATTAAAATAAATCGCACAAGCTCACAATCATTATAAGAATGATGAAATGAAGGAAAAGACCGTAGATGAGGAAATAGATTAGAACCTTTAGATCCTAAGACATTTGATACATATGTTGTCACTGAGCCTTGTACTGATCTGCAAATTTTGAAGATAACTAAGAATGGATCCTGGATTCAGGCTGTATATTTCATATGGCTTCTAGGAAACGCTAATTAGAAAAATTTTAACAATCTTAATGGGGGTGAAGTGGTTATGGGAAACAATGTAGCCTAAAACAATTTTTTTCTTTCAATCTTATAGGCTACCCTAATTTACACAATTTTTTTTTCATTCTAATCTTCCTTGAATATTATCCTTATGACATTTGACTAATTATTATATTAATTTATACAAGAATTATGTGAAAACTTACTGAACTTTCAAAATAGTTTTACTTTCCCTTAAATATTAAATACTAACATTATCTCGAAAAATAGTTTTGGCCGTAGTATTCACAAAAGTTTCATACTTTCATCAAAAGAACACAAAGCAAATTAATAAAGAAAGAAATTGAAACAATATCAATATGCATATATACATATATCACTTGAAGGTTTAAAAATTATATGTATAGAATCTGGAGAAAGCCCACTTGGTATGTGACACATCAATTTGAGGTAGAATATCTTATCTTTAAAAAGTTGTCACTAACATATATGTATAGAATTAGAAATCTTTCCAACTTTCTATGGTACATGTGTCAGAGTAAAGTAGACCACTCCTACTCGTATGACCACTGCCGTATGTTTCACCGTAGATTGCTATGTCATTGAAAATTTTAAGTATTTTTGACGTGTTTATCTAAAATTTAATTAAATATATTTGTCCATTCTCTAAGAGTTTAAATTTATATCGTTTATGTTGATTATGGGAGATGAAGCATAGCAAGAGTCGACAGCATTAGCATTTTTGGATCGACTCTACCAACCCAATGAGGTGGACGGCCAACGCACACACGGACAGGCGGTCACTGAATTTATGTTACTTTCATTGCTTTCGGTATCCAATTTAAATATTGATTACTATTATATAATAGCAGTAATTAGGCACCTTATTGGCCTTGTAGATTTTTCTTTTAAAAGACATTTTCATTTGAGACTTGCATTTGTTTATAGAATTAATAGAAAATTAAAATTTTATTTTTAAATTTTCAATCTGATCTCAATGCTCTAGAAAATAAATGACTTAGCTATCGCGGGTTCTTGTTCTTTCACGCTTTCCACGAGCTGGACAACCAAAAAAGGCTTGAAGGTGAATGTATCAATCTCGTCAGTGATTCAATATTGTACCAGACAAACATCTTATGTTGAGCTTTTCTTAAAAAAATAAAGAAAATACAAGTTGCCTACGCAATTACTTGATAGGTCACAAGGTGCAAATATAACTACATCTTCATTTGTTTCAACCATCTTAAAGTAAACAAGAGCTTTCTTACACACTGATGAAAATGACTCCATTCTTATCTGATTTCATGTAAAACACTTGAGTGATTCCATATGCTAAAATTATGCACGAGGCATTGAATTTGACTAGTGAATGAATTATTTGCTAGCTATTTTGGAACCTTTAAAAAAATTGCAATTGAATGTATAACAGTCCAAAAAGAGTAGATGCACAAGATATTTAACTTCTGTGTTGTTCAATGAAGAACATTTAGGCACTATTAGATAGGTTATTCTGAAGATATTATCCAAACAATTTGTGCAAGTTAATTATATTTTAGCTTGTCCTCTTTTTTAACAATTTAATTTTTCGGATGAGATCTAGGATATGAAAAAATTCTACATGCAGATGGACTCTCTCTAACGGCTTAAGTTTCAAAGAAAGTTAATAAACTAACTGATACAATTGACAAAAAATAAACGATAAATATTTTGTGCATACTAAACATACTAATGAAATGCTAACTTAATCCGATTATCTGGTATTTAACTCTATTTTAAAGTTTGTCATCCATTGTGGTCCAGTTCTGAGCTAGTGCTTGTATTTGTCTTTCCCTAAAGAAACAAAAGCCAGTGAAAAATTGAAGCATTTCGTACGCATCTCTCATGTTCTAAGAATCAATACGAAAAAAGTGCTCAAACTTTTAAAAGCAAATACTACACCAACAAACTCTGTTGCATGTCTGGATAAAGAATTAAGGCTCTGATAAATTGACATTCAGCGAAATTTTTTGTAAATTTTCTGACATGAATTCGTACTAAGGCAGTTCTGAATCTCAGGAAGCACATATGAAGCCTCCTAATTAACAAATAAAATAATTGGATCGCACCTACTTTAATCTTTGTTGGCTTGTTTAGCAAACTGAATTTCAACAGTAACAAATAAGGAAGAAAAAAATAAATTAAAAGTATATTCATATTAGTGCGTGGCCTTTTATGTACCCCACTTGTCATGTAACATTATAAATAGAGAGTACGCATTGAAGCATAGACACGTCTGGTGCACAGTACAAAACCTAGATATAATTCCCAAGCCCAAGGTGAAATAGAGTCGAATCGTAAGAGAAGAGGTTTCATCAAAGCAAAGATTTTCTATCAAACAAACAAGAAGACTTTGCCCCCAGAACAAGTTTATCCTCAGTAGATGCATCGAATTAAGCAAAAGGGTAAGCCCCTGGATGCGTCTGTGGGTTTCATAGTCAACCAAGAACAAGCATTTCCGCACCAGATTCATCAAACAAAGCAGGCTACAGGCTTCATCGTGAACCAAGAGCAAGTTTTTCCTCAACAGGTGCAGAAAGTTTCGATTGTTGTGCAAGAAAAAGGTCGGGATTCGTATGGAAATTTGGATAATTTCTATGGCATGGCTGGAGACGAATGCATTGATGCAAAGGCTGCAAGCTATATTTCGAGTGTTCAAGAGAGATTTAGGCTTGAACATGTCAATTCTGAACGTGAAATGTTTGAAGAGATATATACCAGTAAAGACATGTAGAACTAGTACTAGTGTTGGCTACATTTATATCATTATTGCTAGGTGAATGAAATTTTCGTGTTGTGCTGAATGAGATGTTGGTAAATAGTGCAGATATTTGGTGTTTGTAATATTTGAAAGTTGAAACTTATCTATGTTTTAGTATTTTAGATTAATTGTGCGGATTATTGTTTGAAATTCTATATTGAAACTGAAATTACAAAGTTCGACCCAAACTACACCTAGAGTAGGTGAATACATGATTATGTGGAATTAAAAATTAATAATTAAATAGCAACAAGTCACTTTTAATTATTTGTAGATGATTAATCAAACAATCCAATTTCCTGAGTTGAATTACCGTGGTTATATGAAAGCAATAAATAAACACCGGGAATCATCACAGAGAAATCCCAACTGGGTAAATACTTCCGAGTACTTTGCTAGTCGACAATCTACTATAAATGAATTAGAACTTATAGTCCGCCAGACTCGACTATAACTAGTACTTTCTAATCTCCTAACTGCAATTCCCACAGCCGTCCAGGATTCCGTGCTCCTGTACCAACTCCCAACTGTAGTTTTCAAAGCTCTCCTAGATTGGGTGGTTCTGCACCAACTCTCAATTTTATGAATTCTTCTATCTCATGTGGATCAATGAAGAACTCCGTGTTCTCCCTGTCATATGAATTCTTCATAGCAATATGTTTTTGTTAATTATGCCTAGAACCTTTGATACCAATTGTTGGGAATTCAAGAGTCATGTATTGATCGATACCATTTGATATGAAACCAACAACATATTGAAATATTGAAATTATATGGTAAAATATGAAGTATATGATCGCAAGCAAAAGAATAAAAATTAGGAGATTTTATTGATTCATGAACAATAATAGAGAAATACACAATTGATCCTAAAAGCTAGTAATCATTTTTCTCACACTATTCTCTCACCTTAAAATTGTATAGAAGAGCCTAATATTTATAGCCAATCATATAGGGCGATGTCCCTAATAGATGAGTTGTAGTTGAAGTAGAATGTCAAAAATATGAAAAGGGCTTGGGCCGGATAACCCTGTTGCTCGAGCGAGAAGCTAGCGACGGGTCCATCACTTGAGTGCCAGGTAAGCGATCAAGTCCAAAGAGAAAACCTATAGGTGTTATTCGAGCGGCCAGCTAGCGAAAATGCGGCAACTTTTTTCCCGTTCCATAATTTTAACCTCTTCAAGTCCAATACAAATTCCAACTCCCATTAGTCTTTCAAATAGAATTTCAACTTGAATAAGATTCCAATAGTATTTCAAACTAAATTCCTCTTGACATGCACATCAATTAGAATTTTTCAATTATTTCAACAAGGAATTCGAGTCACACTCAAAAATCTAATAGTCTTCACACTGACACGAATTCCATTGCAACAAACACAACTCCAAAATTTTCTCTACCTGGAGAAGAAAATCCATTTGAAGGGAACGATCTGACTCTTGAACAATAACCAAAACTGATTTCTTCAACCGAACATAAAATACTTCACCTCTTCCAATGAATCTAAACACTACTCTATAAAATTACCTCAAATTTCTAAAAAATATATAATGATTTTAAAATTCACTAAACTGGCATGTAACATATCCCAAAGCAGAATCAAACCCAAATGCTTTTAAAGAAGGCCCTTTGATATATTTGTATACCTTCTACTACACTGAAAGCATGGTCAAGAAAATCGACATTCACATACCTTTTTTCCACTGGGTCCGTCCCTAGTAATAGAATATAATAGCACCACAAGTGATGGTGGCAAAGCGGCATTATCCATATCTCTGAACTCCACTGAGCGCTACTGTTCAAATCCGACTATTTATGAGTTCCTCAATGTATTGTACCAAATTGAATGTCCACTACAGTACCGAACTTATGCTGATTGACTCTTTTAGATTATACGACCCTCAAAGATGTATAACTAAGACCTTTTTGTCCCCAATACAACAAGGGCACTCTTACAAACCTTCAAAGCTCCACCTCCACCTCCACCTCCACCAAAAAACATACAACCCTTTGAATCAAGGATAGACAACGAGATGAGATTCTTCTTCAAATCCGAGACATGTCGAATTGGCCAAGTGTTCTAATTGTCCCATCCAATAGCTTCAATCTGATCGTACAAATTTTAGCAACCCGACAAGGTGCTTTGTTTTCCATAACCACAACACATTTGGAAATGGNACCTTCAAAGCTCCACCTCCACCTCCACCTCCACCAAAAAACATACAACCCTTTGAATCAAGGATAGACAATGAGATGAGATTCTTCTTTAAATCCAGAACATGTTGAACCTGGCCAATTATTCTAATTTTTCCATCCAATAGTTTCAATCTGACCGTACCAATTTCATCAACATAACAAAATGTGTTGTTTCTCATAACCACGACACCTTTGGAAACTGTTTCATATGTAGTAAACAAATACTTATTAGGACACATATGAAACATACACGCTGAATTTAGAATTCAATCCTCTTCTGGTTTAGACTCAATGTCAGAAATAGCCAAGAGATCTCCCTCGCTTACAATGTTCTCTGGGAGGTCTGCTTGACCTGAAGTCCCTGATTCCTTCCCATATCGACTTGCAGCTAACCTTTCTTTACTCTACAATTTGTAGCAATCCTTCTTCATCTACCTCTTCTTCTTGCAGAAATTACAATTCTAATTACTGAAGTTAGAGTTCGATCTATCCCTTCCAGAACCATCATGAGCAACAAGGCATTCTCCATCTTTGGACTCCGACACCAAATGCTTCATCTTCTCTTTTGAAAACAAAGTAGCACACACCTCCTTTGTAGTGAGATATCACGACTATACAAGATCGTGTCTCTAAATGAAGAAAACGAAGCGGGCAACGAACTAAACAGAATCAAGGCAAAATTTTCTTCATCGTACTTTACTTCCAAAGTTTTCAAATCATCGACTATCTCCTTAAATACAACCAGTTGATCTCTTGATGATCATCTTTCTGCCATTCGATGAGAGTATAAATGCTGCTTGAGATGTAACTTGCTTGTCAGACTTTTAGTAATGACAATTGCTCCAATTTCAACCATAAAACAGCTATTGAGCCCTCCTTCAAAACGTCCTAAAAAATGGTATTCGATAGATGAAGATAAATGTGAGAAGCTGCTTTCTTCCGTAATTTTCCCTCCTCGGTCAAGTTGCGGGCATTTTGTCAATTCCCAGGACCACATCATCCAAATCATGCTATACGAGTACTACACGCATCTTAACCTACCATAGCGAAAATCTAGTGCTCCAATCCAAAAATGGAATGTCATAATTCATGGAAGCCATCACAAACAAAAACTTCAAACAAATCAAACCATGCGCTCTTACGAAACTGTTGAACCTATGCTCTTATACCAGTTGTTGTGTTAATTATACCTAGAATCTCTTATACCACTTGATATGAAATCAACAATCGGATTGAGATGTTGAAATTATATGGCAAAATATGAAGTATATGATCGGAACCAAAAGAATAGAAAAAAGACATGAAAATATTGTAGAGAAATTAGAAGATTTTATTGACTCGTGAATAATAACCATCCTCGAAAGCTATTTTTGATGGCTAAGATAAGTATAATATTTAAAATTATCAAATACACCCAAAATTAAAACATTTATTCGTCATTTGAACCAAGAAAAATAGAAACTTATTTACACTTGTTAAGTTTAGTGCTTAACAATGTGGTCCAACTCTGGCAGCCCAATTATTGACAGCTCAATTCTTTATTATGGAGGCCCAGTGATGCAACCAATTGAGATGGAGAGTCTGGCCCACTTAGGCTACAACCCCGGTAGCCCATTTTTCATGTTACAAAGGCTGAGATGAAGCCATGTGGAATGATGGAAAGCAACTACAAAGGCTGAGATGAAGCCATGTGGAATGATGAAGCCATGCGTCTGACTCTTTATATTATTGGTTTGGTCTTTTCATTTCCCTGGCATTCTCGTTCTCTTTGTTATCTCTCTCTGAAGACCTTGGTTTTCACCTATAGCCTTTAGTTCTAGATGATTCTTGGCAAGATCTAGTGTTTGATTAAGGCTTGATTGTGTTTTCTGTCTTGTGTGGGTAGTACCTCTTTGTTACTTTGTGTAAACGTATTTATGAGAGATTATGTGAGAGATTCTTGGGTCTGAGGGCTGATCCTTTGTGGATCTGTTATACTGTAATATTGATCTTGATAATATTTCTAGTTTCTAGTAGATTGGAGCGTTAATCATTTCGGTAAATGCTCAACGGGTGACTAGCCCTTATTTGGGTGAACACTCGGGCCTTAGGGTGAAAAATCCTTAGAGTTCCATTATTTTCTGCAATTACTTTGTGTTTTGGGGCCTAAATATTACCAACAGTGGTATCAGAGCTCTTCGATCTTCATATATTCCTCGATCTGTTTCTATTTTTGGGTTTTCTTGGTGAATGTAACTCTAGATTTGAAAGATCTTCACTAAAAATGTCTCCTTCTCATTCTTGATAGAGTTGGTAAAATAGTTCTGGTTTTCGCTATTTTACATCCCTATTAGAGGCATTTGGTAACGTGTTTCTAACCCTAATTGTGATATTTTATCTCGAATGGCATTCTTTCGTCGATCTCTTGTTTGAACCCTCCTAGATCTACCTTTGTCCAGAGTTCCACTGAAAACTCTAGAATCTGAGGGGACTGGGATTAACGGTTCTTCAAGATTACTTGAAGCTATTATTTTTTATTGTCACTTTTACTATTGTGTGATCAAAACCTTGAGTTAAACTTGTTGCCTGCCTATCTGATCCCTATTAATCTGTGCACACTTGCTTATAATAGATAGACCTTGTATCATTATTTACCTACATGAGTGTTTCATCAATTATTGTGCTCTGTATGTATTACATTTTCTTGAGTCTGCATCTGCCTGTGTTGACACAATGGGTAGTTCTAAGGTTGATGTTGAGCTATGGAATGGGAAAGGGGATTTCACACTTTGGAGTAGAAAATGAGGGGTCTATTGATTCATTTTAAATGTGCAAAAGCTCTTGATGAATCATGGGAGGATGAAGTGATAGATTAATAAAAAAACTGAAAAACTTGAAACTGCTTGCAGCACTATTTTCTAGCATTTGTCTGACAGCATCATTAGAGAAGTAGGAGAAATTGAGACTGCAGTTGAAACATGGGCTAAACTTGAATCAGAAATATGGGCTAAACTTGAATCA
>CAIGRK010303170.1:0-16463 GCA_903798315.1 Fraxinus greggii | reverse complement strand
AAAAAAAAAAAAAATTGAAATATCAAAAATGAATTGTGTGAAATTTGAATAAAACTTTAATGTAAGATAAGAAGCACGGAAGATGAGGTGTAGCATTTCTCTTGAGGAGGGTAGGATATCCCTTATCCAGGGAGCATAAATGATAATTAACTCTTCTTCTGATTGCTGACTACTAATTAACTGCGGACTGTTTTAATCAAGAAATTAGTAATTCAGTAATAGTTTTCAAAAGTATGCAAGAAGAAAATTCTTCTTCTCCAATATGCAGCGATGGGATTTCTTCCCTTTTTTTCTCTGTTTCTCATAAAGCCTTTCCTTATTTATGAAGAAAAATTGGTCCTGCGACTCCTAAATAGAGATTCCCTACAAGCTTCCTTACCCTGCCCGATTGACTTGGTCATCATTTTCGACTTTTACTGCGTGTTAAGAATTTCTAGGTGGATGACAAAAAAATTATTAGTCCATACATGCGCCAGTTTTGCACATTGTTTTTCCATTACAGAAATGTAAGTTAAACTCGTACTATAACGTGTCTAAGTGCTAGCCCATTGAATGATTATTGTACCGCATGCAGCCAACATTCAGGTGCATGGCATGAGTGTAAGGCTCAAGTCTCAGAGCGCATAGAGGCAAGTTGTGGGCAGCACGGCATAACTGTTTAGATATAAACTCTATCCAAGCCAATGCACATGGTTGATTTCGGCTTATGGCAACTATATTGGAGGCAGCAGACATGGACCCTTAGTGTGCAAAGTCAAGTAATGGTTGCATCTGATGACTCTAAACTGGACATGTTGGGGTGGTTGTGGGAACCGACTCATAAGGGAGTTCCCAACTAACATAGAGAGCAGTTTGCAAGGACATGCCTAGTTGGTGGTTTCGTATTGGCTAGGTGGCCAATGCTAGAATTGGTCAGCACACCAGCTCGGGGTGTCAACTACACCCATTTTCTATACATAGGGCTGCGCTGCTGAGGCACTAAACAAGAGAAGAGTTGTTTAGTTCCCTAAGTTTTCCCTGAGATTCATTTGTTTAGAGAAACACAGTTGGGAGATTCCCATAATTGCAGTGTTCTTATTCTATATTTCTGTGCCTAGCACCTCGTATGTGCACTTTTGAATCTTTGTGCAGTGCATTCTTGTATTTGTGGGCTGACTGAGTGAGATTCCTCAGTACATCTCTGGGTGAAAATCCTCTTAAGTATTGACCCTGTGACAAGAAGCTACTTCATTTCGTTGGCACCTTCTTAGCTAGCTCCTCCTAGTTTTTATCTCCGTTCTGCAATTCAGAGAAATTTCTTTGCTATCGAGGCTTGCGTCAATCAGTTTGTATATATTCACCACATAAACGAGCTGTCATGTTAATTATTGAGAAGCCAAAAAGCCCAGAGCCATCATAGCATGCCATGTAGTATATTTTCTGCTTTGAAGGAAACATAAATTGGACTTGTACTTTAAGTGGAAGTGAAAAAATATTAGCTAAGAGGAAAGGGACAATGGGTCCCTGAATATCCATTCATACAGCAGGAGGGCTTATTATCTGGGTAAACATACATCATCTCAATTTAACCAAAGGATGTCTTTGTGCATTAATTATCACCAATTATCTTCTGGCTTCTATAAGTTCCATAAAAATTGTATAGATAAAATTCCAATAAATGAATTACATCCTCCACTATCATCAAATGGACCACTGCCAATCACCTCTCTTGATTAAAGTACTAAATGGTTGATCTTTTGTTTAGTATCATTTGATATAAGTTTATCTGGTTCAAACTAACTTAATTTCCTTGTTATTTGGTATTGTCATTTTCTTTTCTTTTCCTCTAGGGAGGCATCTTGATGATACATGGATAGCATGTATAGGTAATGACTTCAGGAGGACGTTAAAGTGGCAAAAGACTGATTCAGGCATTCCAAGCGGACGGTTTGGTCACTCATGTGTTTCAATTGGCGATTCACTTATCCTATTTGGAGGAATCAATGACCGTGGGATTCGCCAAAATGATACATGGGTAGGACAAATTATATTGCGAGAAACCCTTGGGATTACTTTGTCCTGGAGGCTACTTGATGTTGGTGCGATTTCCCCTCCACCTCGTGGAGCTCATGCTGGGTGTTGCCTTGGTAACAAGAGGATGCTAATCCATGGAGGGATCGGGTTGTCTAGCTTTAGACTAGGTGACACATGGGTTCTAGATCTCTCAGAAAATCTTTGTTTTGGGACATGGCAACAAATTGTGACTCATCCATTTCCTCCATCCCGCTCAGGACATACATTAACTCATATTGGAGGAGCACAAACAATTTTATTTGGAGGGAGGGGATCAGGATATGAAGTGCTTAATGATGTCTGGCTGTTCAGTGCGTCAGAAGGCCATTGGAGATGGATGCAACAACATTTTGAGCTAGGTAACATACCCCAAGGATTGTCCCTTGCACGAGTAGGTCACTCGGCCAACCTTATATTAGGAGGTCGACTGCTTATTTATGGAGGCGAAGATTCATACAGGCACAGGAAAGATGATTTTTGGGTTTTGGACATTAGTTTGATGCCTTCAATTAAAATGCAGCCTACTAATCTTCAGTCAAAGGGATTATTAAGAAGAATGTGGAGACGACTTGAATCCACGGGCGAAAAACCTAACTGCAGATCATTTCATCGAGCTTGTGTTGATCATTCGGGGCGATACTTGTATGTCTTTGGTGGAATGGTAGATGGGTTACTTCTGCCTTCCGAATCATCTGTTTTGAGGTTTGATGGAGGAATTTTCCTGGTGGAGCTTGTGCTGCAGTCTTAGAGTGGTGCTTTACTGAGATGCTGATTGACTGACTGAATCAGTAACTCTTTGTCTTGCCTATATACTGTGGGACGAGGTACAACACATGAAAAAGCAACAATGGAAGGTTCTTGATTCTATGGCCCACCGTATTCACTTGTTGAGAAACGTTGCAGCGTGATGCAACTTATGACCCTTCATTGATCTCTAAAAGCCAAAGTCGAACAAGTCTTTGGCAACCGGATGATGTTTAAACTTAGGGCTTAGGCTTGGTGCTGCAAGTTCTGTAAATTGAAAAAATCTTGTTATGGTTTAAGATATGGACTCTAGTTTGGGACTATTGAATTCAGTGGTGATTTTGCATCTCTTTTTGATGTAAATTAAGTTGTGAGACAGTTTCTGGCATTGTAGGTGCATGAATGTAATGAAATGCAAGCGTCTTCCCATACATTTGAAAATCATTCAGCATTCAACGTTTTTGAAGAATTTGAGAGACAATGCGAAAGAGTTTAAGCTACTTTGTATACTTCTACGTTCAAAAACTTGGTTACAAAAATATATTTCGGTGCCCCAAGATTCGTTTTCATAAGATTGTATTCAAATTAGGAAATCAGAAAATTTTCCTCGATTTGACCTGAGCAGGCACCCAGTGAAAAATGGGCTGGCCGCCCAGGCTTAGAGAATGGCCCCTGTTATTCGGTTGAGGGTTGGGCGGCCGCCCAACAAATATAACTCGAAGGCTGTCCAGTTGTAAAACTTTCGCAAATTTTCTTTTCAATTATTTTCTTCGTTCTTTCTTCCATCTTGGTCCTCCACATTACTTCAATTGTAGTGCATTAACTTTTACTTAAATGCATATTAGTCTTCAAAATTTCATTAATTGGCCAATTTATCCTTCTTTCTTTTCCAATTGCTTAGAAACGGATTCAAAACTAAAATAAGATAAAATTAACCTAAGTTAAGTAAAATGCAACAATTGGAAAAGAAAGAATTCACCTAAGTTAAGTAAAATGCAACAATAAAATGAACAATAGTTTAGTAATATGGCCCCGAATAAGTGTACAAAATGCACTTATCACACACCCCCAAATTAAAACCTTTGTTTGTCCTCGAACAAAACAAAACTTGGGAAATAAACCATATCACTAACCAAAACAAATCTTCAATAACAAATTCAACGTTAAACGGCTAACCATATGCCTCATGTTCGAATTTAAATAGCACTCCAGAAAGATCCAAACAACAAGAAAAATAATTTTTCACTTATCTAACGCTCGAATTAGTGTGTGTGTGATTAGCCAGTATTGAACTCACACCCATACTAGAACACAACCAACTAAGTGTTGTTGATTTAATCATAATTCCAAACCTTGTGTGGTCAGTTTTTCCTCACACTTCTCATACAAAATCATTCATTATGCTTCTCTCCAATCCCAATGTATTTTCGTACATGTGGATTCCTAATAATTATTAAAATGCATTTTCCACACAAAGTGAGCATAATTAATTACTTACATCTCTAGAAGGAAAATGGTAAGTATTTCTCAAAGTCACACTATCAGTTTCCTGAGTTCAAATCTTGAAGTCTTTATAGGGCACCTTTCACTTCTGATAGTCTAAATCCCCTCTTCTTTCTTCCGCTTTGAATATATTTTGATTCCTGTATTTTTTTTTGACATCTTGTGTGCAAGACTTCTCTACATTAAGCTTTCTAAATGACATTTGTAACGAGCTTTAGGCCGATGACTCCCAAGTTAGATAACCATAGGCCACCGGATTTTAAATACCCCAACATGCTTAATAACTCGAATCATGAAGGCTACAAAGAGAAGTGTAAGATGTATCACATTTTCTATTCACATGGGATTCGAATTTTAACATTGGTCAATGCCCGTTCTAGACTTCTTAACTCAAACTCCTTTAACCAAAGATCTGATCGAAGAACTCCAAACCATCAAACTTCTATGAACACAAGCACTAACATCCCCACCCCCAAATTGTTTTTCTAGCAGTTTGGTTTCTATATTAAGGATTTNCATTGGTCAATGCCCGTTCTAGACTTCTTAACTCAAACTCCTTTAACCAAAGATCTGATCGAAGAACTCCAAACCATCAAACTTCTATGAACACAAGCACTAACATTCTCACCCCCAAACTATTTTTTTAGCAATTTGGTTTCTATATAATTGATTTGGGGATTTTATTCAAACATAGGTCAACACGTCTACCATTAAATCCACATAATCAAGTCATGCTCCAACATAAGTGATAAGTTAATGATGGTTGTGTGCTCAAGTAAACGAGTCTAACATGGATAAGCACTCAAGTAAAAGCATAAGATACGATGTTGTCCAATTCTAGCTAAAGTTATACTCAATTCAAACAAATATTGATTTTCCTCCGCTGCATCGCCTCCAAAATATTTGTTATATTGCCAACAAACTGACCCAACTCCACTTGGGTTACCTGCTTCTGAGTCAACTATTGACTCAGGAGGGCTGTGTCGGCATTTAAAGCATTCTGCAATGGGGGATGAACTTTCTCGGGATGATATACTCTTTCTACCCCTCTAAGTTGAGCTTCAGAATTTTCTACTGTACTTCTACTGATTGGGGTATCTGGGGGAGAAATATCTTCATTGAACATAAGTGGAACCCCGACAGCCAAACAAATCCTACTGATAAGGTAGGGAAACATAATACTGCGCTATGGATCGATCGATGCTGCCAACTCTCGTATAAAAGTGAAAAGTGAGATCCTAAATCAATTTTATGCCCCTGTGCCAACTGATAAAGTAGGTGAGCCCTTTCTCCATTAAACCGACTCCGCTGGGTGGTAGGATGGATATTGGTGGAGATAAAAATATGAAGGAGTCTCAACTCCAAAGTCAACTAATTATTCATGAACCAGTCTGTACGAAGTGGCCATGCATCATCTCTACCATATAGAAATCAAGCAACCAATGCTATATTGGGCTCAGTAGGTAGTGGCTCGATATCAATGCAGTTTAGCTCGTAGTATTTGTCAATATCCGGGCAAAAGAAAGTGTATATGTTGGTCTAACGCCTGTTCAAATTTGAGGCCAAACAGAGGTCGATTGGGTCAGATGTGAGGGTGACGAATTTGGTGACGTGAGATGGGTGGTGCCTAGGCAATGTCAAGCCAAAGTGTGCCAATTGGAGCGTTTTCATGTTTTCTGATGCAATTTCATAGAGCCACAACACTAAAAAAAATATCATGTGTACCAAAAAATCCAAATGCTATATGTGCCCTAATTATACAAGAATCTATATTGAGGCAAATTGTCAAACACCTTGAAGGCACCTAGGTTCCCTTAAAATTGAAAGAAATCAAAGTGTGAATCAAAGCTCTATTTTATTCATCACAACACAATCCAATAAACCACAACTTATCCAATCCCATACTCCTCAATTATAACTCAATTTTTGCATTAAAGTAGTGGCAAAATATTGGAGTTGAAGGGAACGGATGTTAAGAACATACCTTGAATTCCTTTGGAGAAAATGATGTAGAATTTGTATGATTCACAAGTTAAACAATTGAAATTTTCTATTTAAACAATTGAAATTGGCGTATGATTGTAGAATACTTTGTAGGAGAAGAAGAGTTGAAGGGGTAAGGGGAGTGGGAGTGGGAGTGAAGTCGTGTGCTATGGTGAGTGGAGTGTGGTTCTCTTTTAAAAACATGTTGAACGCAAATTTCTTTTTTTTCGGTCAACTGGGTGGCCGTCCATAATAAAGCTTGGCAGCCACCCAATTTAATTTTTAAGGGCCTGCCGGCCCTTAAATGATCCGGGCGAGCGCCTGATTGTTAAAGCTGGGCAACCTTTTTTTTTTTCAAGTCCCGGGTTCCATGTACAACTCAAACCGGCTTCCTATCACCCACATCACAAACCTATGGTCTCGAAATACTTGATTTTAACACCGAATCATCCAAGTACCACCCAACATGATCCAAACACGTGCACAACACCTGTAAATTAGTGTGGATCACGCATAGACTCTGTGTTATCTATAGGGACAATGAACGACCTAAGTTTACTAAAAATTATTAAAAACACGAATAAAAAAATCATAATCTAATGCATAAGGCGGAATAAATAAAAGGGAAGAAATGTTGGGTTGCCTTCCAACAAGCGCTTCTTTATAGTCCATAGCTAGGCTTTATGGCCGTTGATTCACTCCGGTATTTGAAGATGAATTGTAGACTTTTCCTTTGAGAATTTACTGCTCCAGTAGGGCTTCAGCCACTGTCTATTAACTTGAAACGTCCCCTTGCTATCATGAGTGATCTCTACAGCCTCATAGGAAATATCATGGTTATTATGTATGGATTTGACCACCTTGACCTCAACTGTCCTGGGAAAAGCTTGAGTCTCGAGTTGTATAACAAGACTTTTTGGCCAACCTCAAACTTTCTTCTTTGAATATGCATGTCGTGCCACTTTTTGGTGCGCTCCTTGTGGAGTTTTGCTTTCTCATAAGCGTCGAGCCGAAATTCATCCGTTTCATTCAACTGAAGTAATCCCTTTTTACCAACTGCTTTCAAATCAAAATTTAAGTTTTTGACTGCCCAGTAAGCACGGTGTTCCGATTCAACTGGCAAGTGGTACGCTTTTCCAAAAATAAAGTGATAAGGAGACATGCCGATAGGTGTTTTGAACGCTGTTCTGTAGGCCCATAATGCATCGTCCAACTTCTTGGACCAGTCTTTCCTCGACAATTTCCTCGTGACTTCAAGTATTCTCTTCAACTCTCTATTAGAAACTTNTGAAGCATTCTCTTTTCGCCCGCAGCTTGCAAATCCATATTCAGCCTTCGAAGTGCCCAATAGGCTCTATGCTCTAACTCAACTGGCAAGTGGCATGCTTTCCCAAATACCAAGCGGTATGGTGACATCCCGATAGTTGTTTTGAACGCTGTTCTGTAAGCCCACAACACGTCGTCAAGCTTCTTAGACCAAGCCTTTCTTGAAAAACTCCCGTCACCTCAAGTATTCACTTTAATTCACGATTGGAGATTTCAACTTATCTGCTGGTCTGAGGGTGATAAGGAGTAGCTATATGGTGGTAATGCTACTGCTTCCACCCACTTGGAGCCATAATCAACTGCAACTAGGATGTACTGATTTGAGAACGACGAAGGGAATGGCCCCATAAAGTTAATCCCCCGTACATTAAAAAGCTCAACATCTAGAATGCTATTTAAAAGCATCTTGTTCCTTCTGGGGATGTTTTCTGTACATTGACATCTGTCACACCTTTTTATGAACTCAAAAGCATCCCGAAAGAGTGAAGGCCAATAGAACCCAGACTATAAAGCCTTAGCAGTTGTCTTCGATGCTCCAAAGTGTCCTGTATATTCAGATGAATGACAATGCTCCAGTATTTGAGATACTTCAACTTCATTGATCTCTACTGACTCCTTCTGCTCTTCGGGTTCAAGTCGAGATAAGTGATCGACTTCACGTTTTCACTGCCATTCTTGTCCCTAATCTCTAAATCAAACTCTTGTAGAAGTAACACCCAACAGACCAGTCTTGGTTTGACATCCTTCTTTGTCATCAAATATTTTAAAGTGGCATGATCGGTGTAGACTATGACCTTTGATCTAATAAGATATGATCGAAATTTATCAAAGGCATAGACCATAGCTAGAAGCTCTTTCTTAGTGGTGGCATAGAAAATCTGCGTGTCATTGAAGGTTTTGCTAGCATAGTAGATCACATGAAATATTTTATTCTTTCGTTGTCCCAATATGGCCCCTACTACATAATCACTGACATCACACATTAATTCGAATGGCAAAGTCCAATTCGATGCAATGATCACTGGGGCTGAGGTCAACTTCTCTTTTAAAGTGTTGAAAGCCATTAAACACTCTACAGATAAGTCAAATTTGACATCCTTAGCTAGCAAGTCGCACATGTGCTTTGTGATATTCGAGAAATCCTTAATGAAGTATCGATAAAATTCGGTATGGCCAAGAAAACTGCGAACACCCTTATCTGATGTAGGCGGCAGTAATTTCTCAATAATCTGAAATTTTGCTTTGTCCACCTCTATCTCGTTAGCTAAAATGCGATGTCCCAATACAATGTTCTCATGTACCATGAAGTGGCATTTTTCCCAATTCAATACGAAGTTGGTCTCCTTGCATCGCTGTAATACCAAACTTAGATGCTTCAAACATTCATCAAATGACGATCCAAACACCGAGAAGTCACCCATTAAGATTTTTATGAATTTCTCCACCATATCAGAGAAAATCGCCATCATACAACGCTGAAAGGTAGCAAGAGCATTGCAAAAATTGAATGGCATCCTACGGTAAGCAAATGTACCATAAGGGCAAGTAAAAGTGTTCTTCTCCTTATCATCCAGTGCTACTAGGATCTAATTATATCCAGAGTATCCGTCAATGAAGCAGTAGTGTGAGTGCCCTGCCAGTCTTTCCAACATATGATCGATAAATGGAAGGGAAAAGTGATCCTTGCGAGTAGCAGCGTTGAGTTTGCGATAATCAATGCAAACTCTCCATCATGTAATAGTCCTGGTGGGAATTAATTCGTTCTTTTCATTCAGCATCACTATAATACCACCCTTCTTTGGCATGACTTGAACTGGGCTAATCCATGCACTATCTGATATGGGATAAATGATACATGTATCCAAGAGTTTCAACACCTATGCTCTGACTACCTCTTTCATGTTTGGATTTAGCTTCCTCTGACTGTCTACACTTTGTCGAAAATTCTCCTCTTTGAGAATCTTATGCATGCCTAGTGAAGGGCTGATCCCTTTAATATCTGCAATGGACCATCCTATGGCTGTCTTATTGTCCCTGAGTACCCGTGGTAGTCTCTCCTCCTCCACCTTGCTGACCAAGTTTGAAATAATTACCTTCAGTGTATAGGACTCCCCCAAGTAAGCGTATATGAGATGAGGTGGTTGTTGCTTGAGTTCCAATTTAGGAGGCTGCTGAATGGATGGTAATGGCTTTGGAGGACCCGTTCCCAACTCCTCAAAATAGCATTTACACGTGTATGGTGGATTGGTCTCCAAAAACCTCGCACATGTTTCAATCTCAAGAGAATCAGTGTGAGTAGATTAAGAGTCTGCAATGCATGCCTCATATGCATCCGACGGGGTGATGTAGTAGAAATGTGTCTTGGAACACATTCTCGATCACATCTATCTGAAAACAGCTGTCTGACTCAATAGAGTCATGGACTTGAAGACATTGAAAGAAATATGCTCTTCACCAAGTCTCAAAATAAATTGACCTTTCTGAACATCAATAAGGGCTCTCCCTATGGCCAAGAATGGTCGGCCCAATATGAGTGGAATATCCTTGTCTTCTTCCATGTCAAGAATGAGAAAATTAGCTAGAAAGATGAAATTTTCCACTTTAATCAATATGTCTTCTATGATCCACCGTGCATTAAAACCACTGCAAATGCGGTTCGTTAACAAGAAATAAAGTGGACTTTTTGAGTCCGAGTATCGTTCCATGAAAATTGATTAGTTCAATTCTTATTACCTTAACCGAAACTAGAGTAAAGTGACGTTTTGTTGTGATAAAATTATAACTAACAATGCTAATTATGTGGATAAAAATGATTTAACTAAATTAAATGCAAACATCGTTAAATGTAAGTTGGGTGTTTGAATTTACGATGAATATAATAGAATCACGAATCCCTATGTAAAAATTCTTTTTAAACACAATTCTACACTTTGACAACATGGTGAAATATTGATGAATCAAAATTTCTAAATTATTCAACACTGTCTCTCTAGTAATGTCAAACATATTCTTATTTATGACCCGACTATATCTCTATAACGAATACGAACATACAATAATACATGAGTTTTTATGAACACTTAAAGATTCACACATGGCATAGCGGTATAATCTTATCCTCTATCGGACCCCATGACAATTTATATATATCGAATATATTCCACTTCTTTTGAATGCATGAAATAAGCCACCACACTCACACAATTACGTGCACAATAATTATGGAGAAAATAAGATCATATAAATCATTCAAATATCGAAAACATATTTTTTATGTCAAGAATAGTAAGACTAAGANGAACACTTAAATATTTACATAAGGCATAGTGGTATATTTCCATCCTTTATCGGACCCTATGATAATTTACATATGTCGAACATATTTTCCTTCTTTCGAATGCATGAAATAAGTCACTACACTCACACAATTAAGTGCGCAATAATTATGGAGAAAATAAGATCATATAAATAATTCAAATATCCAAAACAAGTTTTTATTGTCAAGAATGTAAAACTCAAAAATAAAAATCATATTACTTAGTTCATCATTCTCCTAGCACAAATAAATCTAGCCTAGCATGTTTTGGAGAAGAAAACACAATAAATATTGAAGAATCGACATCACCCAATATAATTTTTGAATTTATTCTCGTGTTCTTCGCTTCGATCTTCGTGTTCTTCGCTTGTTCTCTGCTCCAAAAGCTCTTCAAAATATGTTGTAATGCGCGTTTCTTACTTTTGGACCGCCCTAGGGTTTTAAAGGGCGTCCCAATATTCGTTTTCATAAGAATTGTATTCAAATTAGGAAATCAAAATATTTTCCTCGATTTGATCGGACGGGCGCCCAGGCTTAGAAAATGGCCCCTGTTAATTCAGTTGAGGGTCGGGCGGCCGCCCAACAAATATAACTGGGCGGCTGCCCAATTATAAACTTTCGCAAATTTTCTTTTCATCCCTTTTCATCATTATTTCTTCCATTTTGGTCCTCCACATTAAATTATTTCAATTGTAGTGCTTCAACTTTTACTCAAATGCATATTAGTCCCCAAAATTCCATCAATTGGCCAATTTATCCTTCTTTCTTTTTCAATTGCTTAGAAACGAGTTCAAAATTGAAATAAGATAAAAGTAACTTAAGTTAAGCAAAATATAATAATAAAACAACACAGAAACTTAGTAATATGGCTCCAAATAAGTGCACAAAAATGCACTTATAAATAGCACACCTAATCGACATGTTTAGTAAGCTGGATTGATCTGTTCAATTGTGTCGAGTTATGTATATTGAACCTACAAAATCTATTTAAACTAATAAGATACTTTAAAGGGCAACAAGATACTTCTACCATTATAATACTCCTAATCGACATGGTTCTCGGTTTTAAAACTGCGGTCTAAAGATCCTCTTAAGCTTAAAAAATGACACAGAAAATATACTAAAAGTGCGAAGTTACAGAAGTGAGAGCATGTTTGCCTAGTCTTAGAAAGTTCAGTTACAAGTAAATAAGTAGATTTAAGTGACACACACACACACACACACACATACATATATTTTATTTATTTATTTTATCTCTATTACCTTACTTGTGGATGGTTCCAATATAGCAAGAAATCATCATGACTTCCAATATAATATAATGAAATAATTGAAATATTACAACAATACTATATAGTAAGGTAGGATATTATCTATAGGATACAGAAAGGAAAAAAATATACTCAGAAGCTCAGTTTCGCTCACCACATATCTCCGATGACCTATCTTGGTGCGGGTTCATTAGGTCCTCTGTATCGTTGCCCTCATGTAAAATACAAAATTTCGTTCCAAAATCCAACGAGAGTGATTTTCACATGATATGGAAGTTTTACAATCATGGAGCATTTCCGCTGGTTTAAAGATGGACAAAAAGACTAAAATAAATGACGTACATTGGTCAGGGTAACACAAACAACACTTTTATCTACTGAAATCAAAATTCAGCTTAAAGTTGCTACCGCAGGCAATGTCAAAAACTCATCTGACTTAACCATTTTCACGACTTCATACGCTAAGTTAGAAGGGTTGGAAAATTGCATGTGTAATATTCCATAGCTTAATAAAATTTAGAAACTACCAAAAGACTGGTAACTGGAAACATCAGCAGACACTGAAAATACTAGAAATTCATGCCATGCACTAATAGCATTAATACATTCCACGGGAAAATTAGTATTCACAGTGAACAAAGTAAGCATATGTGCAAAGATTAAGTTCTCTGATTAAAATTAAGTGATTCTTGATATTAGATTTTTTTTCCGGCATAAAAATTCATTGAGCCATCAACTCTGGTGGAGTACTGGAAGTCAGCATCAAGTGAAACAATGATAAAAGGTACGTTGTTGTTCAACAAATGGATCCTAATGGGTTGAATCCTGCATCTTCTATCCTGGATGGAATCGCATAATGACAACTCTACCACAAAATCAAGAGATAGGATATTGATTCAATGCTAGTTAAACTTTGAAATGTGAAATAAACTTTAACCCTTTTAATCTCAGACTATAATTGATACAGAAATGAGGAAGCATTTATACAAGTAAAAGGAGTATTCTAGACTAATGATCTTAGCAATACAAGTGTGTTATATGATCAATGGCAGTCCATGAATTATGGAAGAGACACTGAGTGTTAGCCTGCAGATGAGGGTGATACTTGCTAACTGAATTCATGTGAAATAGCAGGAGCAGATTCTTCTAGAAGGGAATCAGTTGTGGCACATCTGAGAATGCTGGTTGCTTTTAGATTCCAACACCTTCCTTCAAGTTGGAGGAAGGTACCGTCACTCTAAGCTTGTCTTTTAGGTATGCAAATCTTGAATGAGAAACACCCTTTGTCATTAGGTCAGCGATTTGATCTGCAGTAGGAACATATCTGACTTCTAGCTCTTTTGCAAGTACCTTGTCTCTTATAAAGTCAACATCCAATTCTATATGTTTTGTTCTAGCATGAAATATAGGATTAGATGCCAGAGCTCCTGCACTGAGGTTGTCACACCAAATGGTTGGTTTTGAGATTCGCTCTTTTATCGTTTGGACATAATGCCCAATTAGCATTTGAGTACCCACTTATCATCAAGTTGTCACTTCTTTTGATCCACAGTCTTTGATTGATTGTTCTCTTTAAATACCTCAATACTCTTTTCATCGCTTGCCAGTGAGTTGTGGCTGGTTCTTGCAGAGATTAGCTAATCTTGTTAATAGCAAAAATTATATCTGGTCTGGTATACGATAGGTACTGCATGCCTCCAATAATACTTCTGTAAACTGAAGGAGGTTTTAGGATTTCACCTTTAGTTTTTGACATTGTTCTTCCAACTGCACTGAGAGTAGGACATGGTTTGAGATTTTGAAAGTCAAATTTCCTGAGTAATTCTGATATATACCGTGTTTGAGTCAGATAAAGTCCTCCATTGTATATGTGGACTTCTATGCCTAAGAAGTGGTGAATCTCACCCATTTCTTTGAGTACAAATTTATGGTAAAGTTCATTTATGAAGTTCTGTAGCAGTTTACAGTCATTCCCAGTAACTATGATGTCATCCACATAAATGAGAATGAAGATAATGTTGCTTTCTGCTTTGAAGTAGAAGAGAGAGGTGTCTGCTCTTGACAGAGTGAATTTCCAATCAATTAGAGTGTTTTTTAACTTGTCATACCAAGTCCTTGGTGCTTGCTTAAGTCCATATAGAGCCCTTTCAAGTTTACATACGTAATTTGGCTTTGAACTGTCAATGAAGCACTCTGGCTGCTGCATGTAAATCGTCACTTCCAGTTCTCCATTAAGGAAAGCATTGTTAATGTCTACTTGTCTTATTCTCCAACCTTTTGAGACAGCAAGTGTGAGAATGATTCTCAAGGTAGCTGTCTTTAAAACTGGGTTGAAAGTTTCCTAGAAGTCAACTCCAAGAGTTTGATGGAAACCCTATGCTACCAGCCTTACTTTAAAACGTTGGAAGGATCCATCTGAGTTTTGTTTCAGCCTGAAAACCCATTTATGTCCTACAACGTTGTAGGATGGAGATAGTGGTACTAATTTCAATGTTTTGTTTTCAGTCAATATCTTGTATTCTTCAACCATTGCTTTCTTCCAGTTCTCATTCTTCCATGCCTCTGCAACATCGTTAGGCTCTATTTCATTTGATTTGCACTCCACTACCTGACCAGAAAACACCTTATGTTTGAATATACCAACCTTAGATCTTGTTATCATCGAGTGTCCAGTTTTATGCCTTTTGTCATTGTTAAATGATGAGCCCTGAATTTCACTGATATCCTGATTTCTTATCTCAACATTTTCATTCCCAGATACTTCATCATTTTGCTCAAATTCAATCTGAGTGTTGGAATTTTCACCTTCAATTGTAGTATTAAGTTCATCAGTGGGCAACTCTGCTGATGGAGCTCCAGAAGAATTTGCATCAGTTGAATTACTTTCAATGAAGGAATTGGGGTGTTGGGAAGGCATCTGAGAATAGGATACTACAATTTGAAGTTCAGCAGCCTTAGATTTATTGTTTGAAAGGACGATTGACTCAAATGAAAATTCTGATTCATTGAATCTCTAGATAAGTAGATTTTTCCAGTAGGGCTAAGGCATTTGTAACCTTTGTGAGATGGACTATAGCCTAAGAAGACACATTCGACAGAGCGAAAGCTGAATTTGTGGCTTTGGTAAGGTCTAAGGCAGGGATATCATGAACAACCAAAGGTTTTGAGAGATGTGTAGTCAACCTTTTTGTTGTTTTTCATTTGATAAATCCAAGTGTGTCTACTTAAATCATCCACAAAGGCTATGTAATATCTGAAGCCTGAAATGGAGGGAATGGGTGAATGCCCCCAGACATTAGTATATATAAGTTCAAGAGGAGCTTTGGTATGTGAAATAGATGCATTGAAGGGAAGCAAATGAGATTTTCCATATTGACGGGGATCGCAGAAGGATTTGAATTCATTTATTCTCATCTTTTTATTACAACTTTTGAGTTCTTAAGACAACACCTGACTAGATGGGTGTCCAAGCCTCCTATGCCAGATACTAACTAGAGAATTTAAAGACTCTTGACTCTCGACTTTACTGGACTCAACCGAGTATGCTGATTTGCAGGAGTAATTGGTATACGCAGACTTAAGAGAGTTTAGTTCAGATTTTAGATTGGAGTTGGGAAGTTCCAGCCGATACAGTCCTTCTTTAAGCTTTCCGTACAACATTGTTTTCCTCGTTGACTTGTCCTTAACAGAACAATAGTTAGAATGAAATTCCATAAACACATGATTATCAAAAGTGAGCTGTACGATGCTTATGAGATTTTTCTTAATTTCAGGTACATGTAGGATTTTATCCAGAAGTAGAGTTCTATCAGTCATTGCTGGCCATTTTGCAATGCCTATGTGTGAGATATTGAGTTTGTTCCCATTACCAACCATAATTTTTTCCTTACCAGAATACTTGCTTGATTGACTGAGGCATTTAGCAACTGATGTGACATGATTGCTAGCTCCTATGTTAGCAAACCATATTGGATCATTGAGAGTTTCTGGTGATGCAACAAAGGCTGATGGTGTTTGATTTCTGAAGCTGGTTTGATGAGGTGCAGATCCATTGCAGTTTTCATCATATGTAATTGCATACATTAGTCTTGTGTCCAATTTTTCCACATACTTGGCGGTACGTAGGCATATTGTTGAAGTTGGATTTGCCTCTGTTTCTACCTCCTCTTCTACCGCCTCTGTAATTTCCACTGTATTGTGATCTTCCTCCATTATAGGTTCTGTAGTTTATTCCATGATAGTTGTTATGATTTTCGGATCACAAGATA
>CAIGRK010303083.1:0-10372 GCA_903798315.1 Fraxinus greggii | reverse complement strand
TTTGATAATCAAAAGCTTGAGTCTGTTTTCTTTACTGTTTTCAGGACATTTTCACTTTTCGAAAATATTGAAAACGCAGCACTTACATATTTTTATAAACGAATTTTCAAAAACGAGTTTAGCATTTATAAAGAAAACGAGAAACGCCAAAACTTCATTTTTTTATTTTTGAAAACAAAATTTTTCAAAATAACAAAAAGAACACGTTTTCAACAATCTCAAAATAGATACTCAAAACACAAAACTCAAAATGAATTCAAAACTAAAAACTGAAACATGAAGAGAACAACCAACCCTTATTTTTTCCTTCCTTATGTCTTTTGGAATTGGAAACTCTACTACTATAGCACCGAGAGCAATTAGGTCAGAGAAAAAAAAAAAGTAGACACGCAAGATTCACGAAGGTTCACATTCACTTATGAGAAAAATTCCGCACCATATCTTTCTCTAAATCTGTGTATTGATTCCGTATTGTGGCAATAATTGAGATTCACGACTTAACAATTATGAGCGAACGGATAAGTTCTATTTGGTATTGAAGGAGTGTATACTTTACTTCTTAGTTAACCGTGATTCGATTTTAGAAGTAAATATTCTAGTGTCATTAATGGTAAATTTTAGAGTATGCTTACAAGTTGTTCTGTGTGTATAAAAACATAAAAGAATGACAAGATATATAATAAATTAAAAAAAAATTTGACAAGAAGCAGTTGATCAAGTAGAGGTTGGAGTTGAAGATTGGAGAAAAAAAAAATTACATATGTTCGTTTATTTTAAATCTTTAAATTCATATCGTTGTTAAATAATAAAATAAATAAATAGGTAGAAGAGAAAAAAAAATTAGGATATTTTCGTTGAAAATTTTCATGAAACTTAAACTTTATAAACTTGCCAAGACCTTCATGTCAAATCACCAAAAAACTTAATTAACGCGGAGTTAATTACATATGTCGACCCACATGACAATTTTAATAATTTCCCAACAATTTTATCCTTGTCTCTACTCAGTGCCGCCTCGTCCTCTCCCGTCCTCGCTTTTTGAAATTTCCTAACAAGCACAGGATGGGGAGAGTCATCTTGCCTTTACCATGTTGCCATTCAGTGACTCACGAGCTCGTAATTTTGTTGATTTAATTATATTTCAACTTTTTTTTTGTATGTTGCTCATGGCAATATATTCACACGATGGAATACTAAGTCTTTTTTGAGCTCTTTTATTCAAAATTTAAAGTATGTTTGAGCTCCATTTTATTGTATAAATGCAATTTGGAATAGTATATTAACGGAGAATGTGTGGTTAAAAATAAGTAAATATTTTCAATTTACGTGTGATGTTATTTAATTAAAAAATGTGTGATTGAAAAGAAGATAGAAAAAAATATATTTTAAAAAAAGTAAGAATCGAACAATATCTTAATTTCAACCACATTCTTTCTTTAAAAAAAATGTACATGTAAATTAAAAAAAAAAAAAAGGATTACTATTTTTAAATCACAAATTCTTCAAAAAATTATTATTTCAAATTGGACTAAGAATGTGTTAAATCCACATGTGGCCACCCAACATTTATTTAATGTCATAATAACCACCCAATTTAATTCTGTTTCATTATGACCACTCAACTTTATATCTAGTGTTATCAGAGTCACTCAATTTCTTATAATATTTTACCATGGTCATCTAACTTCTTTATATATAAAATAAATTTAAAAAAACAAAAATCTTTTATTTTAAAAACCCTTTTTTAAATATGTTTTATTTTATTTTTCTAAGTAATATTTTTAAAATAAGTTTTTACTTTATTTCAAAAACCTTTTTTTTTAAATATATATATTTTTAAGGAACGCTTTTTTTAAATCAATTTTTTTTTTTAATTTATCATATATATGCACAATTTTACCCATTTTCAAATTAGTGAAAAGAAATTAAGTGACCATGACACTAAATGTAAAGTTAGATTCTCATGAAATGAAGTCAAATTAGGTTATCATATGACATTAAAGGTGTGTTTGAGCTCCATTATTTTGGAAAAATATATTTTGAAATAATTGATTGATGGAGAATATGTGGTTAAAAAAGAAGAAAACGTTATTGATGTAATAAAAAATATTATTTTATTGAAGAATGTGTGATTAAAAATTAGTAGAAGAATGATAATGAAAATTTTAATGCGTACCAAAGAGGTGCTAAGTATAAAATTGGTTGATTATTGGTTAATTTAATCCGACTAAGAATTTCCACATTGGCAGGCGGTTGTCGGTTATTAACAAAATTTCTGACTTCTCAGTACACCAAACTTTCCAAACTACTGTCTACGTGTCGCGTTCATATTTGCCATTTTCCAAGTGTCACTTCATCATTAGTACCATTCATAACCCGCTTGTCACCGATCGCCAAAATAACCCTCAAAACCCCATGCCTTTGAATCATCTTCTCCCACCCATTTCTATATTCCGCCTGCAAATCCAAGCCACCCAACACCACCCGCCCCCCGTATCTATACATACACAGTCTGTATCTATCTGTGTATAACGAAATGGAAGCTCTCTGTTTTGTCCCTGCTCAGTCACCCGTCCTCCGATCCAAATTCACCACGAATGCCCCCGTCAAATCACCCTCCATAACTGTAAAAAGGAACCGCGTAAAGCCATTTATTGAAGCCACGATATCAAAATCGACGGGGGATATTTTACCAGACGTGGACAAGTCTCCGCGGGCTGCATCATTGGCGGCAGCGCCGCCATTGTTGAAAGTGTCCCCGAGTTCTCTGCACTGCGAGAGCGGGTACTTGATACCGAATTTTCCAGATAGTAATGGTGCGGTAAGCGATGGTTCTTTGAATGCTATGCAGTATTTGACGAACATTTTATCATCCAAGGTGTACGACGTGGCGTACGAATCTCCATTGCAGCTAGCGGAAAAGCTCTCGAAACGTTGGGGGGTCAATGTCTGGCTCAAGAGGGAGGATTTACAGCCTGTATGAATATTGTTATCAATATGTGATTCTTTTGGTATCTATGTTTTTCAGTTATAGTAACGTGGAATAATTTGAATTTTGTTGAAAATTTGGATTTTGGGTTATTTTTTCGGTTGAGGTGGAGAAGATTGCGCTGTGCGTTAATTCTTTTGTGTTTTCTACGAAGATTTTCAAAGTATTGCCCATTGTTAGTAGCTATGGAAGGCAATACCTTTTAAATTCATTGAAAAAAATTATAAAGCTTTTGTTACAATATTGGCTAAATTTCTCAAGGTTAGGAAAAATTGTGTAATTTAAGATTTATGGGTTTTCTAAAATTTAAAAGTTTGAATGATCACATTTGAAGGTATACTAATTTTGGAAATGTCTGGAGGACATCCTTATGATGCTTCATTTTAAGGTGCACTCTTACCGAATAACTGGATGCTGAAGTGATATTATGTGCTTGGTGTTTTGATTTCATTGGCAGGTTTTTTCATTCAAGCTTCGAGGGGCATACAATATGATGGCAAAACTTCCACAGGAACAATTGGAAAGAGGAGTCATATGCTCATCAGCCGGAAATCATGCACAAGGAGTGGCATTATCTGCCCATAGATTGGGCTGCGATGCTGTGATTGCTATGCCTGTTACTACACCAGAAATCAAGGTTAGTACTTGTTTCATACATTTACTGTATGTTTTGTAGTTTCCACATATAACTTTGTATGGCTTATTCTAAACTGCTGATCTGTACGTGTAGTGGAAATCAGTTAAAAGTTTGGGGGCAACAGTTGTACTTGTAGGGGATTCTTACGATGAAGCACAAGCATATGCAAAGAAACGGGCTGAGGACGAGGGGCGCACTTTCATTCCTCCCTTTGATCACCCAGATGTCATAACTGGGCAGGGGACGGTTGGAATGGAGATCGTACGCCAAATGAAAGGCCCAATACATGCGATATTTGTGCCAGTTGGGGGTGGCGGGCTTATAGCTGGTATTGCTGCCTATGTGAAGAGAGTTTCTCCAGATGTAAAGATTATTGGAGTCGAACCCTATGACGCAAACGCAATGGCATTATCATTGTACCATGGTCAGAGAGTAATGTTGGACCAAGTGGGAGGTTTTGCAGATGGTGTAGCAGTTAAAGTGGTTGGTGAAGAGACTTTCAGTGTGTGTAGAGCACTGATAGATGGGGTAGTTCTTGTTGGCCGTGATGCCATTTGTGCATCAATAAAGGTTAGCCTGTTATTTCGGTTTTAAGAGTTCTGTTTGCAACTCCTCTTAATGCTTTCTTGTTACCATCCTGATTTATTCTCTGCGTTCTTGTCCGGGAAAATGTATCTTCCTGCTGGATAACCATTGTTGGAATTTTTTATTCCTGTGTGCATTGATGGAAATGTTTTTTGGAGTCATGGTGCTATTGTGAAAGATTTGTTTTGTATTTAGTGGTGAAGCTTTCTTGCATTTAGCTATATTTGCTTGGTTAAGGTTCATATCTGTAGTTTCCTTTTTCTCCCTCTACATTAGAAGGAAGCATTTGTCTCCTATTTACATTGTCATTTTTATGAACTGACATAATTTGGAAGAATCTGTTAGCTATTAATTTTCTTTGTGACACTATCCTCTCTATTTCATGTAATGAGTATAAACGAATGGTGATCTTGATAGAGCCTGATTACATTTGTTTTTAGAGTAAGTAGCCAAACACATGAAAATACTTACACGATACAATAATTGTCCTTAAAAGACACCAGTTTACAACTAATGTCACATATGAATCCTTGGTTTACTTTACAGTCTCGCATTTTGGAAAATCTATAAATGCATTTGTAAATGACCTTTGCAAAGAAGCTCAAGTTTAACCATTGTCCTTTGAAAAGATGATTAGCACTTCTCTTTGGGAAATTCTGCTGGATATGCTAATATTTTACAATAATGGTACTTTGAAATGATTGTGTGTACAATTTCATAGAGTGCATATTTATGTTACCAATAATAAGCACACCATTTTTTACTGCGTAATGATACTTTGAAATGATTGTTGAATAAGACTGCAACTTTGATACTTGGAAATTTGAGTTTCATGTATCTGACCAGTTAACCTTGTTGCAGGATATGTTTGAGGAGAAAAGGAACATTTTGGAACCAGCAGGAGCTCTTGCCCTTGCTGGAGCTGAAGCATACAGCAAGTACTATGGACTCAATGGTGAAAATGTAATTGCTGTCACCAGCGGAGCTAACATGAATTTTGATAGATTGAGGTTGGTAACTGAACTTGCAGATGTTGGTAGACAGCGCGAAGCTGTACTTGCAACTTACATGCCAGAGGAGCATGGAAGCTTTAAGAGATTCTGTGAACTTGTTGGTCATCTAAACCTTTTGGCTTATTTCTCCCAACTTTCTAAGTGATAGCTTCCATATTAGACACTTAATGTTGTTTGGGTTGCAGGTAGGACCTATGAATATTACTGAATTCAAATACAGATATAATTCTGATAAAGAGAAAGCTCTAGTACTATACAGGTAAGAGCTCCGTTATATATTTAAGTTGATCACTTCTGTCACTTAAATGAGATATCAACAGAAAATGTTCCTTCTGCCCCATATGGACTAATACTCTGCGGTTTTCCTATTGGAGTGCCACTTTGGATAACTGGAAGTTATTAATTTTAAAGAAAACAAAAATGCACTGAGGTCAAGCACCCACAAATTAAAAATTAAAATAAGCATATATGTAATGTTTAGAAAACTTTCTCTTCTTTTTTTTAATTGTTTTCATTATTTTTTAGTATTCATGCTTCTGGGAAAGTTGACCATAATATGCACTGGGCTACAATTTATCCTGATTTAAAATTAGGACAAGAATTCTACAATCTGTAATTATTCAGGAAGATAAATTTCTCTAGATAGTTATCTTTTCCTTTTTTCTACAGTGTTGGCCTTCACACAAAATTAGAACTTGAAGCAATGGTGGAGAGGATGAAATCAGCTCAGCTACAAACCATTAACCTTACAAATAATGACCTGGTCAAAGACCATTTACGACACCTGGTAATTTTCATTATGAATATGTAAGCACATTTTTTGTCTGATTTGTTGAAACCTTTTATTATTTGGCTTTGTCAAAAGATAAACTGATCGAGAAGCAACTAATTTCTTACAAAAGCAAATCTCCTGTGAAGCTACTAAGCATGTGAGGCTTTCTACATTATATAATTAGCTGTGGGCCACACATTACATGCATGAAATATAGAACAATATTATTGTTATTGGGATTGGGAAATAGCAATTTATTCTTATAGTCAGTTATAGCAATTTATTCTTATAGTCTGACGTGTATTAGAATTTGTTTGCAGCATACCGATTTGTGCCCTAAAGCTCAAAATCTTCACGGAGGAATGAACTAGGCTACTTAGGTGTTGAATCATTTGGTCCTCTATACTTTTGCATATAGAATAGATTGTCTATAAGGTATTTGATGAATGAGGACTACTTGCATTATTAAATGTAAATAAGTATCAGTTTTGTTCTTGATGACAAGGTAACTAGAGTTCCTTTCACTTCCACTTGAAAAGGACGTTGCATGGAGTATCTGAGTATGCATTTTATGTCGGGTAAGTACGTGTGTGCTGACTTCATTTTGGATCTCTTTCAGATGGGAGGCCGATCAAATGTTAAAGATGAGCTTCTTTGCCGTTTTGTTTTTCCTGAAAGGCCAGGAGCTTTGATGAAATTCTTGGATGCTCTGAGTCCACGTTGGAATATAAGTTTGTTCCATTATCGGGGACAGGTTGCTTCTCCAAATTTTGTTTACTTTTATCATTTAATCCATATTTGATTTGCACAATTCATCTTTTCACTGTGTGTATAGGGAGAAACTGGCGCAAATGTGTTAGTTGGCATTCAAGTTGCTCACGCTGATATGGATGAGTTCAGGGACCGTGCAAACAGTCTTGGATATGAGTATGAACTAGAAAGTGATAATGAAGCGTTCCAGCTTCTGATGCGATGAATGAGGTTACT
Source organism: Fraxinus greggii (assembly GCA_903798315.1). Classification (NCBI taxonomy): domain Eukaryota; kingdom Viridiplantae; phylum Streptophyta; class Magnoliopsida; order Lamiales; family Oleaceae; genus Fraxinus; species Fraxinus greggii. Next base: position 3,389 of record CAIGRK010303083.1, on the reverse strand, counting down.
TTGTTATATAAGAGTGCAGTGACTCTTCCTATTCAAGTTTAGTTTTGTAGCTTTCAAGCAGATTTCCTGAGAGATTGTACCTGTTGCCACTATCATATCTGGAGCAGAGAAGAGAGGTACGGCTTTTATCCTTGTCCGTTTGCTCAGAATGTACCATCATTTCCTCCTGGCAATTGGAGGATAAATGGTCAAGTCTCTACATTCTTTAACCGGGTGGATAGTGTTAAGCTCAGTTATTTGTATAACAATACCTATACAAGTTATCAAAGGAGTTTATTTATAGGCTTCAACGAGTCCTGTACTCTTCTGTTTTTTGCCAGCACGTCTTTATTTTTCTTGTGTTAAAAACTTGACTTCTTCAGGATTTTGTAAAAGAGTTTTGCTTTAATATGTATATCATGAAGACCGCTTAATGTAACGATCAGTCAATTTGCATAAAATACACTATCATATTCTGATACTTGTTACCTTGTGATAATTCTTAGAGTTGCTTGTGCATCTAAAATCGATCCCACTACATGCACGATCATATGGAGTTAGCAGGATATGTTGAGTTCTGGTTTTGCTCATTTTTTGCATTCATGGACGGCCACTTTCTTTGGAAGATAAGAGTAATTTCTCTGCTATGTAATGTTGATATACAGATGCAACGGTGGATTATATTCGTCTTGTTTTCAATTGTTGACATAGCTGGCTCGATAAACATTTTGACTAGATATCTGAGACACAAAATGGGACTTGCTAATTACATGCAAATAAAACCTTCTGCGTTAACGTAGGATAGAAAATCAGTAAAATTTGCTTGCAAAGAGCCATTTGACTATAAGCATCTTGCATCTGTACTTAGCATGACAGTAAGGGTTTCAAGGGTTGCACCTGGCTGACACGGCCGTCTCACCTCTGGACTCTAGGTCTGTGGGAGAGCTTGGGTTGGCCCACCCTATTTTTTGGACTATATATAAGAGCATGTAATCTCTCACAAGGCAAAAGTTTTGAATTCGAATCTTGAAGTAAGTGATAAAAAGTTGTGAAAGATAAAATGAGTCTCTCTCAAAATGAACAGTACGTATAATATAATGACTTGAGTGCAAAGAGTTGGGTCATTACAATGTGACTTCTAATGGTCGTGAATAGAAAGTGAAAAACTATTCTTGGAGATTGCTACAAAATAGAAAGATTGAATATTTAGATGTTAAAAAAATTAAGTCGGGGGATGATTGGTGCAATTTCCCAAATTAGGAGTTTACACTCTAGATTTTTATGCCTTGGCTTTCAGAAATTCGTAGTAAATTTCATCCGTTCTTGTCACATACTATTTCATCAAAAGTCTTACAACTCCTAATTTTGCAAGTACGTGAAGACCAATAAATAAGTATTGGCCAAATTCAGAAAACATGGAGTGTGGCAACTATTGATTATTTTGGAATAAAATCTGTGTGACTGGTTTCGTTGAAATTCAACTAAAATTCATTTGCTTCAGCTATAAAAAAAAAATTAATAATGGAAAAAGAGAAGGGGGAAAAAATGGAAAAGTAAATAAAGAAAGAAAAAATAAAAAATATACTCAGCCCTAGTCCCCCTCAGACCCACCTAACCATTCCGTACAAGTTGAATAGTGCTTGTTTCAATGGTACTTAATTGTGTTGATTACTCGATTTAAAATAAGTGAAAATCTGATAAAATATACGCACAATTCGTCTGAACTTTTACATCGATAACAAATTAACACGTGTATAATATATAAATAACGGTTCTCTTTGCAAATGTTTTTGATTAATCAAATCTTAGAGAGAGAAAAATTTAAAAAAAATCATGCCCGTACAGATGATTTTCACATAACCCCCCACAGAACATTCGCACATGAGGGTAGGTAATTTTTTTAACTTTTTTATTGACCCGCCTCATGTGAGAGGTCTATAGGGTTCAGCCTGTACAAAGGGGAAAATCCAAATAAAAATGCACCCAGCCGCCCCCACGGACATGGCGCAATGGTAAAGCAGTAGGATTCATTACGGAGTATCGAAAGTTCGAATCTCCACGACAGTATGTTGGAAGGCAACATCTATGTTGGAAGGTAGATAGATGTCCACGTGAAGAAGAACTGCTGAATGTCTGGCTCAAGTGTGTATAAGCTGTGATCGCATACGGATTAACCCGGGTGGCGAATCAGGGGAGAAGGCCGTCATTCTTCAGGATTAATCGAACGAAACTTAAACATCTGAGTCATAAAAAAATGAAAAATGCACGCAGCCGTTTAATGCCAGACTATCAAATCATCGACTGTGAAATGATTCCAAAACAAACCCCAACTTGGCAATATTGGGTCAAAATTTTCCGCTATAAAAATGGTGAAGGAAGCTTCGTGGAAAATCAAGATAGATTAAGTATATTTGTTGCATATTCAATTTTTGTGTTCCAAAACAATCATCAAATGGTGGGCCAAAGAGAAAAATAAATTATTTTGGTTGGCTTCACATGATATGCACATGTCTCGTCCATTCTCTGTGTTTAGTAAAATTTTACTTCAAATTTGTATGGATTTTTTTTGTGTTCGAATTCGATTCAATGTCATGGGATAGTATTGAAGAGAACAAATTGTAATAGAATTTGTTCTTTTCAATTCTACGTAATAAACGCACCATTTGTCACGATTTAGTAAATCTTGAAATAGTTCTTGTTTCTTAAATTTGTATATTTTTAAGTTTTAAATAGAACCCTATTTTTATGTGATTCCAAAAAAAGAAAAAAAAAATATATCTTGAATCATTGTTACTTACTCTGTATTGGACTAGTCGGTCCGACTACAAGCCTGATGAGCTACACCTTTGACCGATACACGTGATTATTATGGACATGTTTGAGCCCCCTTTTTTATTATGTAAAATACACTTTGAAATAGTATATTGATAAAGAATATATAGTAAAAAACGAAAGAACAATTTTTTTGTTGCGTGTAATATTATTTTATTAAAAAATGTGTGATTGAAATGAGAGAGAGAACAATTTATCTGTTAAATCGGTCAAAATCGAAGTGTCGGTCATTTTTACGGGTTGAGTTGATAATTACATGCTGAACTATCTTAGTATTAGATTAGATTAAACAAATTTTGTTTTATTAAATTATTTACAACATGTCTTCAAGTTTTCTCAAGATTTAGACTAATTTATGATTTAAATAAACCAAATAGGCATAAAATTTTGTGTGTGTGTGTGTGTGTGAGAGAGAGAGAGAGAGAGAGAGAGTATGACACGTTTTATAAAATGCATAAATCACATTAGATTATATATAAATTCATTTTCAAGAAAGTAGAAATTCTATTTAACGTAAAGATTGAATGAATACAGCATGTCTGTCTTTGCATGTTCAAGTTTGTTTTTTCTTCTTCTTT